>SNQJ01S0201082.1:16911-28520 GCA_010110895.2 Picea sitchensis | reverse complement strand
GCATGTCATCTCCGACAAAGGTATTGTCATGGATCCAACAAAGGTCAAGGCTATTATGGAATGGCATGCACCGACGAATGTCCCGGAAGTGTGTAGCTTCATAGGTTTAGCAAGATACTATCAATGGTTCATCGAGGGATTTTCGAAGATAGAAAATATGATCACAGAGTTGCAGATGAAGAACAATTAGTTTGTTTGGACCAATAAATGCACAGAAACTTTTCGGAGGCTCAAAGAATTGTTAACAATGGCACCGATACTAACGGTCCCTGACATGGATGCGGACTTCTTGGTATGCACTGACGCATCCAAAGAAGGCTTAGGTGGAGTCTTGATGCAAGACGGTCGAGTGATCACTTACATCTCGAGGAAACTGAGAAGGCATGAGGAGAACTATGCGACGCGTGATTTGGAGTTGTTAGCCATTTTTATTCCTTGAAGATTTGGAGACACTACCTAGTTGGACAAATATTTGAACTAAAAATGGACCACTGTGGACTACAACACATCTTTATGCAAAGTGACCTGAACGCGCAACAACAACGTTGGTTGGAACTGCTTAGTGAGTACTATTTCGATATTTCCTACATAAAAGGAACAGTGAATCGAGTGGTAGATGCATTGAGTCGGAGACCACACATCTTTTTGGTGTTGCCTCTTCAGATGAATCTACGTGAAAATATTCTAACTTTACAACGTGATGATGACTAGTACAAAGAGTTTGAGGATTTTATCGGACAAAACACAATGATGATATCGATATTTGAAGGATTTACATTTGATGATGACGAATTATTGAGGTTTAAAAATTGGATTTACGTACCACCGAATGACAAGTTGAGGAGCATTATCCTAAACGAGGCTCATAGAGAAGTATACATGGCTCACCCGGGAGTCACGAAGATGAGGGTGGATTTTAAACTCTTATTCTTCTGGAAGGGAATGAAGGCAGACATAGTCAACTATGTGGCCCGATGTATAGAATTTCAGCAGGTAAAGGATGAACATAGACATCTAGCAGGATTACTACAGCCACATGCTATTCCGAAATCAAAATGGGAGGTTATTTCGATGGATTTTATTGTTGGCTTGCCACTGACGGCAAGGAGACACGACTCGATTTTCGTAGTAGTCGACACTCTGACAAAGGGTGCTCGTTTTATTCTTGTGCATACGATGTATCAGGCACTTGACATAGCTAGATTTTTCATCGGTGAGATTGTGAGGCTGCATGGCGTGACTAAGAGGATTACATCTGATCGGGGATCGGTGTTTACTGGACGATTTTGGACTAGTTTCCAAGAGGCCTTGGGAACACAACTTAACTTTAGTAATGTGTATCACCTAGAGACTGATGGGCAAACCGAACGAATGAAACAGACCTTGGAGGACATGTTGCGCATGTACATAATGGACCAACATAAGTGTTGGGAAGAATTCTTGCCACTGGTGGAATTATCTTATAACAACAGTTACCAAAGCACCATTAAGATGGCGCCTTTCAAGTTTCTCTACGGGAAACTGTGTCAGACACCTTTGAGTTGGAATCAGCTTGAGGATAGGGTCCTGGTGGGACCAGAAGTGATCCAAGAAATGGAAGAGAAAATTCAAACAATAAGAGAAAGGATTAAATAAGTGCAGGATCGATAAAAGAGTTATGTCGATGCATACCATGTCGACCATAGTTACGAGGTTGGCGATCAAGTCTTCTTGCGGGTAAAACCACATAACAGATCGATCAAGTTTGGAAAGGGAGATAAAATCTCTCCTAGGTTCATGGGACCTTTCGATATTGTGGAGAGGAAGGGGCCTGTGGCCTATCGACTAGCCTTGCCTGATTCTTTGAGGCATATCCACAATGTTTTTCACGTATCTGTTTTGAAACATTATATTAGTGACCCTACACATGTTATTGACATGATTTCCTTGCAGGTACCAGATGAGGGGGCGCTCATGGTTGAGCCGATATGTATCCTGGATCATCACATTCGACAGCTATGGCGTCGAACAATAGATTAGGTCAAGGTCCAGTGGGACAAAAATAGTCCGCACTCGACGACCTGGGAGGACGCATATGATATGCTGCAACAGTTTCCATTTTTGTTTGATAGATAGACTTATGATATTGTGATACACATTATTTCGGCACTTATATACTGTGAAACTTCAAGACAAAGTTTAAACCAAGAGGGGGTTTATGTAACATCCCGCTCTTGTGCGCATTGAGCGAACTTATTCTTTGAGGACGCTTGATCGCAAGTGATCCAGATTATTATACTTTTGGGCATTTGATTATGATTATGAGGCATTATGAATTGATGACATGTTATTTTGTTGCATGACATAGACAAGTGCTATTGACTCAGTTTTCCTGAGTGTGCAAGATTTTGGACCTCGAGGATGTAGAGGCATCGATGGAACCCCTTGGACTCTGAATCGAGTTAGGGAGTGGACTATTGGGGTTTGATTGTTGTATATATGACATTGTGCATCTGATTGGATGATATGATTATGGATATATTTCTGACATGATTCGTTGATGATGCAGGCTCACGATATCTTGCCGACCAGACTCACATGTGGAGTAGAGGGGACATGCACGAATACCAGAGACGTTGAGGGAGAGGTGTAGAAAGTAGCCCTGCCACAGCCTACTAGCACTCCCGTCGTGGCTCGAAATGTAGGTTAACGACTGCCTAGTTCGAGAAGACCCACGATGCCATGAGGTATGACTGCGACAATCGCTCACGATGATTCTAAGGGGCGCGCAATAAGGCAGGGGCATTATTCCTTAGAGGCCCTTAGTCTCCCACAAGATCACCTGGGGGAGTATTGACTCCAGGGGTTTTTTATGTCTACCAAGTCATTCAAGAGGCGAGTGGCACCCTTGGAGCACGTAGTGTGTCCTGAAGGGAACGTCGCGTAAAGGAAAAAGATTAAGGCAAGTGGCACCCTTGGAGCACGTAGTGTGTTCTGAAGGGCACATCGCACAAGGGAAACAGATTGAGGCGAGTGGCACCCTTGGAGCACCTAGTGCGTCCTGAAGGGCACATCGCATTGTTAATTAATAAATGGATAAACCTAGATGGCCTTAGGATGAATAATGTGATAAGAAATATTTAAAACTTTTCCCCTAATAAAATGTCGCCCAACCTAGGAAAATAAAGTCTAGGTCTAAGTGATACTCGTGATAAAGAATTTTTATCTATTTAATAAAAATAAAAATAAAAATAAATAAATAATAATGATAATCATCATTAATCATGTCACAAGAAGGGGGTAAGTAATTCATTTAATTTATAAAAATATTTTGGGGGATAAAATTTAAAAGGGGGGAAAAGGGGAAATAATTGTTTTGTCACTTATGATAACAAAAATTTATTTATTAAAAAGGAAAAAGGGAAAAGTTAATTTCCTACACCTGCCAATTTGAGTTTTAAATGAAAAGGGAAAGAGAGAAATTTAAAAGAAGTAGGAAACTAGGAAAAAGCGGGAAACTTAAAAGAAAGGGGAAACCCAAGGAAAAAGCAGAAAGTCTAACTTAGTAAGGTATCTATCATTTAAGAACCTTCTAAATTAAACTCAACTAGTAAATTAGTAAGGGGGAAAGTCATTAAAGCTTGTAAAGGAATATGGGGACACCTAGGAGCGATTCTAGGAGTGCCTTTAGGTGGGTGAGGGAAATAGGAGTAATTAATTAATTAATGAAATCAATTTATGGTGCAATGAAGGGGATGGGTGACACTTATACGGGGAGGATTATTATGAATTAAATTATTGAACATTGAATTAAATGGGATTTAGGGAAAGGAAATGATTTAGAAAATCTATGTAAAGGAGGGAGGAGGAGGAGGATGGATCTCTTCTCTCATGCGTAATGTTACGTTGTATAATTTTAGACTTGAATGACTTATCTTGTGGGAGTTGGGGTACCCAGCTTGGTGAGGAGTGGTAGCTCGACCTTGCGAGGTGAGCTGGGAGCTAGTTAATTCTCTGGTTAGTGTGCTTGGCCCCTTGGCAACTCGGGAGGCTAAGGAGGAAGAAGAGTACCCCTAGCATTGGTTGGGAGGTATCGATGAAGTCTCATCGGTCGGCAAGCGGGAGCTTTACGGAGCGCGTGGGACAACAACTCAAAGCGGGTGACTTAGGCTACAATATGCTTCCTCTATTTCTTCATGGTATATTATCAGTATACTTTACAATTTTAGCTATGTATTTTAATTGGGTAAAGAAAATGATTGACCAATCATTTTAATTAATAATTGAATCTCACCCATAGACTTATGCTCATTATTGATTGATTCCATTGGCTTTCGATCCCTGCATGTCATGACCATCCTATGGTTTTATTGATTTTGTGATGAGATGTGCTTCTTACTTCACCCTCGTCCGTAGCTCAACAGTCCTATATATCCTAATGCCTTAATAGACCTATATATCCTATATATCCTAATGCCTTGCCGTTCTTTGTGACGATGATGACCGACGAATGCTTCTGCCCAGTCGTCTGCCACTGTTGATTATTCTTGGTTGAATGATTTTTCTTGCACCTTCTTTTGAACGAGTACTGTTTCGTTTCTCTTAATGTTTTCTGCATTTTATTTTTATGCATCTACATTATTACACCAATCCCAGCACTTGTTTGGTTTATGGACTGTGATTTACATTTTACTGACTGCTATCTGGAAAACTATTCTTTTCCACAACGATTTGTCTATCTTGAAGGAATTTAATTCTCATGAGCATTTTACCTTTCAGAAATGACATAATATGTACAGTTGACGATTGATAGTTCTTGATTAAAAGGGCAACGAAATTACCCCTTGGTTGACTGCATTTTTGTTTAACCTAGGAATGACGAAAAAAATTTGAAAGTGTTCAATACACAGACAGCGTTGCTTTCCCTGCATTTTACAAATGTTTGTATTTATTGCATTTTTACTTATGTTATTGACAATGATTTATAATCCACTCCCTGCTAATTCCCTTTTATAATTGTTAAACCCATTTTGGTCAGTGATATCATCACACAACGAACTCATATTTCGCTCAGCCAAATCTTTATGTTATTTCATTTATTTTTTACGACGAGTATTATTAAGACACCATTTTCTTAAAGACAGCAAAATCATCACACTGCGTTTGCTGGCATTTCAACTGCAACTTTGATCTTCAGTGACAACGATTCTCCAGATAGTATGCACAGGGTATATTTTTCTTTCTTTGAATAACAACTATTTATTTGCCAGATGACAACCATAGATTTCCCTTGACTGTGGTGTAACATTTTTACCCTCTTTTACTGCCAATGATCGATATTTTGAGCCACGATTCCACCTGTATCCATTGAATGCATTTTATATTTTTTTGACTCCAACAGTCGTGTGACCACCTACATTTTTATAGTAGTCGTGTAAAATCTCATAGTTGCGTTTTGGCATTGTTAATCCTTATTATTCCATATCTCCTTACCTCTGCGTTTGAGAACGTGTATGGTTGTAATTGTCGATAGCATTGGATTGCGTTTGGGTTTTGGGTAGCGTTGTATGTGGGTAGCGAATCGTGGCATGGGTAGTAATCCCAATTTTACAATAGCTAACCACATGACAACAGTTAGCTAGACTTTATATTTGATTAAATCATTATTTAGACAGTGAATGGTTTCAATTTTTCGGTTAAACTCTTGTTTTTGTTTTCACTTGACAACCATATCTTTTCAAACAGTGATATCTTCCTTGTATGTTAGACAGCCCACTAATTAATTATGCGTTGATGACAACGAATTTAGCAATTTTACTAGACAACTAACTTTTTGCTTTGGCATTCTTACCCCTGAGTTTTCTTTTTCTTTTTCCTGACAACATTAATAATTGGCATTATGGTTCTGGATAACTTCCCTCTATTTTTAATTAGCAATGATAATTATGTTTGTAGGATATCGTTTAACAATGGCATCAAGTGCATTGAATGGCTCTGAATGACATTAAAAATCAGGCATATAGAAATTAAATCTCATTAGACGAATTGGGCATTAAATCTCATTGAATGCATATGGCAATAAATCTCATTGAATATATATGGCATTAATTCTCATTGAATGTATACCGACTTTTTTGGTAATGTGTAGCTTGAATTATATGGAATTTATAGCTTGTAATGTATAGCTTGTCTTGTCGTTAATGTGTTATACAATTTTTAATTGTTGAGTTAGATGGTATTAATGGTAGATTGATTTGTTATTGTTGTCTAAATTGTCATTTAGACTTGCGAATTAGATTGCACTTAAGCTTTATTTAGCCTTGCACATTATTGACTAGTAGTCATTTAGACTTGTTAATTTAGATATTTGATTAATTTAATTAGATATATAGTTATTGTTTAATTTGGTAAATTAGACTCTCTAAATTAGATTTTTATTTCATGTTAAGTTAGGTTGTAAATCATTGACTAGTTGTATTTAGACTGGTTAATTTAGATCTGTATTAACACTTAATTAGATTGTAAATATTGACCAGTTTAGACTTGATAAAAGGGTTGGGTTGTTGAGGAAGTCATGTATTGGCTTGTGTCTTACCTTGTTGTCGTCCACTAGTGTCTCGTCGACCTGTTGTTGGGGTATGGGCGAGGTTTTCTTATTGGTATTTGTCTCCTATCACGTCAGATTATCTAGAGTCCTCAATCCAGATAGGATGTGTTGTGCTAAGGTTATTGACACATCTATCACCTGGGGACGACATGATTCCTGATGAGGGGATCATGGCGTGGCCTATTGGATAGCGGTGAACGAGAATTTGGTCGGAGTCGGTGCGTTCTGTGTGAGTGTTGTCGAGCGTTGCAAGTTTCTTTTGGCGCATGGTGGACACCTTCATGCATTTGCACCTTGAGTTTCTAGTCTTGTTTGTCAAGGTCGTTGTGTTGGGAGGGGGAATGTTGTCCCTTAGCTTGTAGGTGTGTCTTGTTTGGGTCGGGTGGGTAGCCGTTCCTCTTGTTGTCTATGCATGTTGCACCCAGTTTTCCTTGTGCCAATGCGTGGAGTCATAGTTTCCTATTGCCTGGAATGTGTGCTTGCATTCATCGTCAATGGTGTGGTAAAGTTGTTGTCATTGTCGCCTTCTTGCCTAAAAACAAAAAAGAAAATTCACATATGCTTCGCTCATAGTCATAATGATGGGGTCGTTACATATTGATTGTCAGTTAACCCAAACTACTAACACTACAAATATAACTGGGAGCAAAATTCATGTTTAGAGCAACCCACACTAAGTAACAACTAGAGTGGTCCAACATATAGGAGATCATATTAAGGTTTATATTGATATTAAATATCATATTTATTATTAATATGTAATAATGTTTTGTTAAACTCTGATAATAAATATAAATCTAAATTTATATATTTTCTCTATTAATGCCCCACCCCCCCCAGCTTTATCATCTTTTGAAGATAATCAAACTATTATTTTAACATGGCATGATTTTGATAAGTTCCACCCCTACCTTTATAAGCTGATAAATACACATAAAACTATATATATTAAGCTATTGCACCAAAGGAAATGAAATGCACGTATAAAAATATAGTAGAATAAAATAGATGTGTCATTGTGTGCTAGTTGGAGGACTCCTGAGTTAGAAGACTCACGGTTTCACATTTATAGTCATGCTTATGTATCATGAGTCTAACCGACCGTTTCTTCATTCCATGCTTTTGTACAAATAGAATAAATTACATTAGTGAATAATTTTTGAAATTAAATTTTTGTCTCCACTTGTTAAACAAATGAAATAACTAATTTTTTAAAACTAAATTTGTGTCTCCACTTCTTCTCAAACAAATGAAGTAAATGTCTTTGTTAGAACTTTTTTAAGTCTAACCATTTGTCTTGTATGCATTTCTTTTCCATATTTTGAAAATAATCATCAAAAAAATAGATTAGATGATATTATTGGGACCATTCTTTTATGTTTTAATTATGAGTCATGTTTACATAGCTTTATCATGTTTTGAAGATAATCAAACTATTATTTGAACATGGCATGCTTTTGATAAGTTCCACCCCTACCTTTATAAGATGATAAATACACATAAAACTATATATATTAAGTTATTGCACCAAAGGAAATGAAATGCACGTATAAAAATATAGTAGAATAAAATAGATGTGACATGTGAGCGGGTTGGTGGACTCATGGGTTGGTGGACTCACAAGTTCACATTTATAGTCATGCTTATGTATCACTAGTCCGACCGCTACATGAGATTTAGTAATTTATAGAATATTATAACATTTTACCAACATTTATAGTAATTTATATAATGCTACAACACTTTTTACTTAAAGAATAGTATAAACAATTATTTAAATTTTATTCAATATTATTTTTAAATTTTTTAAATGTAAATTTGGAATTTTGGAATTTTGATTTTGTTTTTATAGAATGTCTAAATGCATTTTAATGGGGAATTTTTCAAGTGTGGAGAGAGATCAAATCTTTCAAGGTATAAACCTCCTTTATAATACAAAACTTGAATAAAGGTTTGTACCTAGAAATTGATCCTTTTTTACTCTAGAGTTAAAATGGATATATACTTGTATATACTATTTTATATTAATATTAATAAATAAACTATAAAGTAAAAATAATGATATCTATCATATATGATTAATATTAAATATCATATTCATTATTAATATGTGATAATGTTTTGTTAAATTTTATTCAATTAATTATTCATGTTTATTTTTATTTTTCATTTTTCATTTTTATTTATGAATACACTAAGACAATTATAAAATTACAATGATTTTTCATATTTAGAGCAACACACACTAAGTAACAACTAGACTGGTCCAACATGGAGAGCCTATTAAGGTCCATATTGATATTAAATATCATATTTATTATTAATATGTAATAATGTTTTGTTAAACTATATATACTAAGCTATTGCACCAAAGGAAATGAAATGCACGTACAAAAATATAGTATAATAAAATAGATGTGACCACTTCCTCATTCCATGCTTGTGTACAAATAGAATAAATTACACTAGTGAATAATTTTTGAAATTAATTTTTTGTCTCCATTTGTCAAACAAATGAAATAACTAATTTTTTAAAACTAAATTTTTGTCTCCACTTCTTCTCAAACAAATGAAGTAAATTTCATTGTTAGAACTTTTTTAAGGCTAACCATTTGTCATGTATGCATTTCTTTTCCATATTTTGAAAATAATCATCAAAAAATAGATTAGATGATATTATTGGGACCATTCTTTTCTGGTTTAATTATGAGTCTTGTTTGCATAGCTTTAACATCTTTTGAAGATAATCAAACTATTATTTTAACATGGCATGATTTTATAAGTTCCACCCCTACCTTTATAAGATGATAAATACACATAAAACTATATATATTAAGCTATTGCACCAAAGGAAATGAAATGCACGTATAAAAATAGAGTAGAATAAAATAGATGTGACACGGTGCGCGCTTGGTGGACTCGCGGGTTGGTGGACTCGCTGGTTCACATTTATAGTCATGCTTATGTATCACGAGTCCGACTGACACCTACATGAGATTTAGTAATTTATAGAATATTAAAACATTTTACCAAGATTTATAGTAATTTATATAATGTTATAACACTTTTTACTTAAAGAATAGTATAAACAATTATTTTAATTTTATTCAATATTATTTTTAATGTTTTTAAATGTAAATTTGAAATTTTGGAATTTTGACTTTGTTTTGATAAAATGTCTAAATGCATTTTAATGACGTATTTTTAAAGTGTGGAGAGGGATCAAATCTTTTAAGCTATAAACCTCCTTTATAATACAAAACTTAAATAAAGGTTTGTACCTAGAAATTGATCATTCTTGACTCTAGAGTTAATGGATATATACTTGTATATACTATTTTATATTAATATTAATAAATAAACTATAAAGTAACAATAATGATATCTATCATATAATATTAATATTAAATATCATATTCAATATTAATATGTGATAATGTTTTGTTAAATTTTATTCAATTAATTATTCATATTTATTTTTATTTTTCATTTTTCATTTTTATTTATGAATACACTGTTATGAGGAAAATCTCACTATGTCTAGGGTAAACCACAATAGATGGAAATGACTGCAGAAATCAAATATATCCCAACAACGTGCTATATAAACCAATGTGCAAGCGAGATAACAAAGAGGCCTACCTCGTCCAGATGTTTGATGAAGTCCATCGTTGAGCGCTTCGACCCAAAGCTATATACCTGCGACAAGTTCTCAACAAACAAGCAAAGAAATCATATGGTGGTAGTGTAAAAGGTTAGCAAATTAGATACCATAATCCATTAATATACATAACAAATACGCCCATGGATAATAACTCAATATATTTTCAAGATATCAATTGGACAGGAAAAGAGTATTTCTATTAATAAATGATCAGCAAAAATGAAAATATTATAGACTTCTGTGTCGGCATGGTTCGGAACCAAGAAACTAAGTTCCTTCCAGCTGGGCCTCCATCACTTCAATCCTCCACCAAAGTCAAGTTCATAAGAGAGAAACAATGAGGTTATCAATCAATAAGGGGAGAGCTTGGGGGCTTAACACTGTGTTCATACTTAAAGGACAAAGGGATGCAGACTCAATATAAAGTAAATAATTTATCTAGAGTAACTTTTCTCTCAAAGTTGAATTCTTTTATCCTCTTTACATAGCTCAGAATTGGCCCATTTATAGCCTTCAAAATGGAACTGAAGGGCCGATTCAGAACGTTTCCAGTATATGGAAGGCAAAGGATCATATATCTCTTGTCGTGACATGGAAACCCGACATTAATTTTCATTTTCTGGCACAAATTCTGATGTACGTGGGCTGTAGTGGAGCAGCATGCGTATACGCATGTTGTATAGTGTGCAAGATGCATACATATGGAAAAATATTAATTTTTGTCTCTGGATTTTATCAATGGGGAAGATAAGTCTGCATAGGGAAATGAATTAAGGCCCTCTGTGAAAGATTGCATAGGGTGAGGAAGATCTTTCTATAACATACACTAAGACAACTATAAAATTACAATGATTTTCTCTTTTGTTTAGTATTCCTCTCTCCGTCATTTATCAAAATCTTTCTTTACAATTATAGAAAATCAATCTTGCAGAGCAAATTTCATGTTTAGAGCAACACACACTAAGTAGCAACTAGACTAGTCCAACATATAAGAGAGCCTATTAAGTTCCATATTGATATTAAATATCATATTTATTATTAATATGTAATAATGTTTTGTTAAACTCTAATAATAAATATAAATCTAAATTTATATATTTTATCTATTAATGCCCCCCCCAGTAGCTTTATCATCTTTTGAAGATAATCAAAATATTATTTTAACATGGCATGATTTTGATAAGTTCCACCCCTACCTTTATAAGATCATAAATACACATAAAACTATATATATAAAGCTACTAGACCAAAGGAAATGAAATGCACGTATAAAAATATAGTAGAATAAAATCAATGTGACACGGTGCGCAGGTTGGAGGACTCGCGGGTTCACATTTATAGTCATGCTTATGTATCACG
>SNQJ01S0201082.1:0-16901 GCA_010110895.2 Picea sitchensis | reverse complement strand
TATGGCATGCTTTTGATAAGTTCCACCCCTACCTTTATAAGATGATAAATACACATAAAACTATATATATTAAGTTGTTGCACCAAAGAAAATGAAATGCACATATAACAATATAGTAGAATAAAATAGATGTGAAATGGTGCATTGGTTGGCGGACTCACAAGTTCACCTTTATAGTCATGCTTATGTATCACGAGTCATACAAACAAAATAAATTACATTAGTGAATGATTTTTTAAATTAATTTTTTGTCTCCGCTTGTCAAACAAATGAAATAACTAATTTTTTAAAACTAAATTTGTGTCTCCACTTCTTCTCAAACAAATGAGATAAATGTCATTGTTAGAACTCTTTTAAGGATAACCATTTGTCTTGTATGCATTTCGTTTCCATATTTTGAAAATAATCATCAAAAAAATAGATTAGATGATATTATTGGGACCATTCTTTTTTGGTTTAATTATGAGTCTTGTTTCCATAGCTTTATCATCTTTTGAAGATAATCAAACTATTATTTTAACATGGCATGTTTTTGATAATTTCCACCCCTACCTTTATAACATGATAAATACACATAAAACTATATATATATTAAGTTTTTGCACCAAAGGAAATGAAATGCACGTATAAAAATATAGTAGAATAAAATAGATGTGACACTTGGGCGGGTTGGCGGTCGGGCCGACTACAACATGAGATTTACTAATTTATAGAATATTATAACATTTTACCAAGATTTATAGTAATTTGTATAATGCTATAACATGTTTCTCTTAAAGAATAGTATAAACAATTATTTAAATTTTATTCAATATTATTTTTAATGTTTTTAAATGTAAATTTGGAATTTTGGAATTTTGATTTTGTTTTTATAGAATGTCTAGATACATTTTAATGGGGGATTTTTCAAGTGTGGAGAGGGATCAAATCTTTCAAGGTATAAACCTCATTTATAATACAAAACTTGAATAAAGGTTTGTACCTAGAAATTGATCCTTCTTGACTCTAGAGTTAAAATAGATATATACTTGTATATACTAGTTTATATTAATATTAATAAATAAACTATAAACTAAAATTAATGATATCTATCATATAATATTAATATTAAATATAATATTCATTATTAATATGTGATAATATTTTGTTAAATTTTATTTAGTTAATTATTCATATTTATTTTTATTTTTATTTTTTCTTTTTAATTTTATTTATGAATACACTAAGACAATTATAAAATTACAATGATTTTCTCTTTTTCTTAGTATTCCTCTCTCCTTCATTTATCAAACTCTTTCTTTAAAATTATAGAAAATCAATCTTGCAGAGCAAAGTTCATGTTTAGAGAAAAACACACTAAGTAACAACTAGACTGGTCCAACATATAGGAGAGCCTATTAAGGTCCATATTGATATTAAATATCATATTTATTATTAATATGTAATAATGTTAACCAAAGGAAATGAAATGCACGTATAAAAATATAGTAGAATAAAGTAGATGTGATCGCTTCCTCATTCTATGTTTGTGTACAAATAGAATAAATTAATTGAAATTAAATTTTTGTCTCCACTTGTCAAACAAATGAAATAACTAATTTTTTAAAACTAAATTTGTGTCTCCACTTCTTCTGAAACAAATGAAGTAAATGTCATTGTTAGAACATTTTTAAGGCTAACCCTTTGTCATGTATGCATTTCTTTTCCATATTTTGAAAATAATCATCAAAAAAAATAGATTAGATGATATTATTGGGACCATTATTTTCTGGTTTAATTATGAGTCTTGTTTGCATAGCTTTATCATCTTTTGAAGATAATCAAACTATTATTTTAACATGGCATGCTTTTGATAATTTCCACCCCTACCTTTATAAGATGACAAATACACATAAAACTATATATATTAAGCTATTGCACCAAAGGAAATGAAATGCACGTATAAAAATATAGTAGAATAAAATAGATGTGACACTGTGTTCAGTTGGTGGACTCGCAGGTTGGCAGACTCACGGGTTCACATTTATAGTCATGCTTATGTATCACGAGTTCGACCGACTGCAACATGAGATTTAGTAATTTATAGAATATTATAACATTTTACCAAGATTTATAGTAATTTATGTAATGCTATAACATTTTTACTTAAAGAATAATATAAACAATTATTTAAATTGTATTGAGTATTATTTTTTAATTTTTTTAAATGTAAATTTGGAATTTTGGAATTTTGATTTTGTTTTGATAAAATGTCTAAATGCATTTTAATGGTAGATTTTTCAAGTGTGGAGAGGGATCAAAACTTTCAAGCTATAAACCTCCTTTATAATACAAAACTTGAATAAAGGTTTGTACCTAGAAATTGATCCTTCTTGACTCTAGAGTTAATGGATATATACTTGTATATACTATTTTATATTAATATTAATAAATAAACTATAAAGTAAAATTAATGATATCTATCATATAACATTAATATAAAATATCATATTCATTAATAATATGTGATAATGTTTTGTTAAATTTTATTCAATTAATTGTTCATATTTATTTTTATTTTTCATTTTTCATTTTTATTTATGAATACATTGTTACAAGGAAAATCTTTCTATGGCTAGGGTAAACCACAACAAATGGAAATGACTGGAGAAATCAACTCTATCCCAACAACGTGTTATATAAACCAATGTGAAAGCAAGATAAAAAAGAGGCCTACCTCATCCAGATGTTCGATGAAGTCCACCGTTGAGTGCTTCGACCCAAAGCTATATACCTGTGACAAGTTCTCAAAAAACAAGCAAAGCAAGCATATGGTGGTAATGTAAAAGGTTAGCACATTAGATAGCATAATCCATTAGTATACATAACAAATACACCCATGGATAATAACTCAATATATTTGCAAGATATCAATGGGATGGGAAAATAGTATTTCTATTAATAAATGATTAGCAGAAATGAAAATATTACAGACTTCTGTGTCGGCACGATTCGAAACCAAGAAACTAAGTTCCTTCTAGCTGGGGCTCCGCCACTTCAATCCTCCACCAAAGGCAAGCTCATAAGATAGAAACAATGAGGTTCTCAATCAATAATGGGAGAGTTTGGGGGATGAACATTGTGTTCAAACTTAAAGGACATAGGGATGCAGACTCAATATGAAGTAAATAATTTCTCCAGAGTAACTTTCTCTCAAAGTTGAATTTTTTTCTCCTCTTTCCATATCTCGTAATTGGCCCATTTATAGCCTTCAAAATGGAACTGAAGGGCCGATTCAGAACTTTTCCAGTATATGAAAGGCCAAGGATCATAGATCTCCTGTTGTGACATGGAAACTCGGCATTAATTTTCATTTTTTGGCACAAATCCCAATGTACACGGGCTGTAGTGGATCATTCTGCGTATACACACATTGTATAGTGTGCAAGATGCGTACGTGTGGAAAAATATTAATTTTTGTCTCTGGATTTTATCAACGGGGAATATAAGTCTGCATAGGGAAATGGAATAAGGCCCTCTGTGCAAGATTGCATAAGGTGAGGAAAATATTGCTATAACAGATGCCCCCTAATGTGTGATGCCAGAGGAGTATCTGCGATGGCGAAATACATTATAAACAACCCATAAGTGGAGTGGTAGGGAACCAGCTGGAAGAACTAGTTTCTATTTACATTTTGTACTGACTTTGCATACATGGCTACCAATAAAAATACACTACAAATCCATGTGAAAATATACCAAACAAGTGTCTGTGGCCATGAATAGGAAAATACAAATGAGGTTACATGCCAATAGTTGTCATAGTCACGAACAAGGCCTAGTAGAACCAGTCTCAAAACCAATCTGAAGATATTTGTATACCATGGAGTACAATCTGAGCTCCCATGATCACTAAAGTCATATAGGTATTGGTCCAATGAAAAGGAAGCAATATCTCAGGAAATCTACGCCCACATACTGATGTCTTCAAGTATTCTAGATAATCCACCAACGATGCAAGTCTACTTCATGTGAATAAATGAGTTGAGGTCGAACACAATGAGACATTGTTTGATTACCGGTCATTGAGGTATATCATTAACAAACGTGAGACAGCCTAACGATAATAAAAGTAGGTATCAAGGCACCGATTACATTCTTACAAGTGTGAATAGAGGAGTCGGTGTCAAACACCTAAAGAATCTATCGATCAGGAGACATTGATGTATTCCCAACTGTCGATGGCGAGAGAGCCTGCCACTCATGACTGAAAGCTTCAAGGTAATCATAAGAATCTAGGTCTCATTTCCAGAATAAATGAGTTGAAGTCGATGGAAAGAGACCCATTGAAAGGAGATTATTAAGGCATCTCTCATCAGTCAGCATGAGGTACAAAGCAAGAGCTTCATGATTTGGTGGAAATTGGAAGAAGAACATGTTCACGAACCAACGACCCTGTGTGTCTTTCGCGTGTGCCAAGTGAAAGCGGTACATGAAAAAGACCCTATGAATAGCATCCAATGGTGAAAATTGTTGACAAAGGCGAGGAAACCACCAATAAGGCTAATGGAATCCAAGACACTGCACAAATCCCAATGTGTGAATAGATGTCTTGCCATTAAACACAAGGGAAACCACCCAATCAACAACCAATGATGAAATTTTGACTGTTGGGTTCAATGTTACCTACCAATTATGAAAGTAGGGCCAAGGTGCATGATAGGACTTACAATACCATGTGACTCCAAGACAAACTGAGGGTATGGCCAACATGCAAAGTCAAGAGTTCTGAGGAATGGTCGACACAGGTTGATAGACTTCCTTTGAATAAGAGCATGAGACATATGGAGGACTCCAGCAACATAGACCCAATGATGAAACCATGAGATGCAGGAGGCATCAATGAAATTTTCTATAGGGACTGGAAAAGTAACCAATCGATAGAGAAGACTCTGTAACCAGCTCAGTTTCCTCAAGCTGTGCTAATCCCAAAATTATGATGATGAATGGACTCAATAACTTTGTGCTATGTTCAATGGCAACACGATTGTTGCCAACATAAGATAATACTCCCTTCTCGGTCGTCTTTGTTTTTTGTTTTTTCATAGACAAATGAATTCTATGATACAGAGGAGGAAACGAGTATCGCAAGTAAGCAAAACTAGTTCCAACAATGGAACATACCTATGCTCAATGCAAGGAGATGCATGCAGGAGATGGACACTCGGGTGAATGTTCCCTCCTAGGTATAGAGTGTTAAATTGCGAAGGATATAAACAAGTCTCTACTTGGTTGAGGATGAAAAACTGTTGAGGAAAATGGTTTATAACGTAAAGTGAGAACCGTTTATAGGCTCAATACTGCAAGAAAGGGCATGAGATGCAATAAAAACTTAACGCCAAAAAATGTCATTTTTCATGACATTTAGTCTACTTGGTGTGAAAATGGGATAAACTTGTTCCAAATAGACATCTTTTCTAATCCAATTTACGAGTGTGAAAGAGATAAGTTCACTCAGAAATATTTTCTCTTTTTGAAGATGAATCAGAAAAGATATTAACTAAGACTCACGACCTTTCAAGTCCAACTTAACGAGTGTGAAAGGGACAAATCACTCGACAATATTTTCGCTTTTTAGACGAGTCAGAAAAGAGCTTAAATCAGACTCGTGGATGTTGTTCTAAGCATCATTTAATGGGGGAGGCCAAGGCTCTCATGTAGGACTTCTGTGAAATGTCAGCATCTTATGAAGAGTTGACACAAGATTGGGAAAACCCAAAGCTTTCCAAGTCGAGGAGGATAAAATACTTGCAGAGGTTACCTTATCTACAATATATTGAAGAATGCCCCTTATTTAGAAGGGTGTAGAAGAAGGAAGTCGAGGATCTACAAGATCATTCCAATCAAAGGAAACCACCCTAGGACTTGCAGGGAGCATACTCAAAGAGAGTGGAATGCTCCCTAGTGAAGAAGGTACCGAACTAGAGATGTTAAGAACATGGTCGAAGGACGCATCACCCTCCAAGAGAAGAGTGGGATTGACCAAATATTTCATCGGCAATGTCACTTCCTTAGGCTTGTCACTCTCCAAGAGAAGAGTGGGATCCACAGAAGATTGCATCGACATGACCACTTATTCAATTGTTGGTTGAACAAGATGTGAGACAACAAGGTCAAGAGATGAATCACCCCCAAAAATAGGAGTGGTGTCGGTCGAAGATTGCATCGACACGACCGTTGGTTGAACAGGATGTGAGACAACAAGGTCAAGGGGTGCATCAGCCCCTAAAGGAAGAGAGGTTTCAGCCAAAGATTGCATCGACATGACTGTTGTATCAACCAAAGAAGGTTGGTAAGCCAAAGACGACTCAACACCCGAATGGCCCCCAGAAAAGGAACACACATCTTGTACCACAGCAGTAGCAGGGCACAAATGAGTAAGGTGATATCCTTTGTAAAGTATACAAATGATCTTGGGATTATGTATTACACATCTAGGCTTCTCAATCGTATGAATGCCCCCAACATGAATTGCAGTGGCTGGTGGAAGGCTCCCAGCATGACTGGCAGAGGCTAGTAGCAAATCTCCAACATGACTATCGGAGGTTGGTGATGAATCCCCAACATGAATGGAATAGGTTGGTGATGTATGTTTAGTGTGACTAGCAATGACTGGATTTGTGCCCCCAACATGACTTGCAGTGACTGGTCTTTGGTCTTCAACATGACTAGTAGAGGTTGTCGACCAATATCCAACATGACTAACATAGGTTGGTGATATAATGTCAATATGTGGCTGACCTTCACAAGACGCAGTTGAGGAAGGTAGGGTCCAAGGATCACTAAAATAGGAAGTGCGGAAAGGAATGGACCTCCCTATCGAAACAGGCCTACTGAACATGGCGTAAACGCGGTGGTTTGGTGCCATGAAATTGAAAGTACCCATAAGGGAAGAATACATTCTGACATTGATATTCTCAGTTGTCAGATGAGAATTATCGATCACGGGGATCTGCGGTCCAATATATGCATTAGGACTAGAGTATGCAAAGGATAATTGGTCGATCATCACGATCTTCGCTTCATGAGGAAAAAAAAGAGTATTGAAAATGGACGAAACGACGATGACCATAGCATAGGTCCAATTGCGTCCTAGTAACAGGTTATAATCAAGAGGCACATCAACTACCTCAACCTCCACCTCTACCATCTTCCCACCTAGATGGACCAGAAAGGCAAGAAGAATATCGTGAGGGCGGAAGGAATGACCATCAAAAGTAGTCAACATATTTGATGACTTGGAAAGAGTCGGAGAACCGAGATATTTCCAACAAATCAAGGACATCACACATGTAGTAGCGCCTTCATCAAAAACCACACATTTGATGGTATACTTTGAGTACTCCACATGGATTTGGAAAGCGACATGGTAAGGCAAGCAAGGATTCACATGTGTGACGTCAAACTTGATAACTTTTGAGCCACTGGATTCTAGATCTCCTAAAGTAGATAGTAAGGCATTCCTCTGTGAAGGACACTTTTGGAGTACTTCCAAAGCCGACAACGCACAAGGGGTTTGACCTAGGTCCTCAACAATAGAGTAGTTATGGGCAGCTCTAGAATTTGGATTGTGGGTAGAGCACTTGAGTACTCCTTTCAGAATACAAGGTGGTGGCTCTGGTTTTTCAATCTATAAGTTCATCTCCAGGGGAGGAGGAGGAGATTCTAGACCTGGAATAGCTTGTGAAGAGATATAATCTCGAGATCGAGTGGCTACATAAACTTTCACATTGACCATATTGATACACAAACAGTTGTTGTCTTGCAACAACAGGTTTTGACTCCCACCACCCGCATTTCCAACATTTGAAGAGCTCGAGGCCATGTGCTAGTTATGTGGGAATAGATTTGTCAGCATGGTGGGTGGCAGAGATAAAAGCCTCGCAGCTTCTGCAAGTTTGGGGCATAAATGGGTAAGGTGATCATCTTTACAAATATTACAGGGAAACTTCACCTTACGTCTTTCTCATTTTCCCTCTCCATCATTATTACCCACCTTCTCACTATTCACATTGTCCTTGAGTTTATTACCATTTTTCCCACCCTTACGAGTATTACGTCATTTCTTCTAATTCCCTGTTGGTTGTTGGTTACAATTTGGTTTGGCCGACGATTTCACAGAGTGTACATCTTCCAACTAAGTGGGGTTGGAAGACATAGATGAAGCTGGCCCTCCCGCAAACTGGTTAAGAGACAACTCTTTCATATGGCTTGTCACCGAGTCTACGGACTTTAAATTGGTGGTACCTACAATGTCATCGGCATGAGGTCTGGTCTTTTGTCTAGGGTCATAATTTGATTGTGGTGCCTCTGGAAGAAGGTGGTATAACATCCCAGACTGAGCATATATCAATTCTAACTGTTGGGCTCTAAATATCGCCTCTTCCTCAGTGGTAACCCCGAAAGTAGCAACGTCCTTTGAGATAGGAGCATGCAAAGACTTAAGGAACCATTCTAAAAGAAAGTATTGGGGTATAGGGGTCTTAATAAACCTCTTCTGTCTACGCCACTCCTGGATATGATCTGAGATATGAGTGGTGGTATCCTGGCGTAGACAACAATTCTAGGCCAGCATCGTAACTAATGGGAAACTAGAAGTGGTTGAGAAAAACCAACACCAACTCACTAAAAGTCCCATATTCCCCTCTAGGTAGCTCAATATACCATTTCGTAGCAACTTCGATGAGGGTGTGTTGAAATAATCTTAATCGAATAGAATCGTCATTAAGGGAATTCGATGAGCACCAAAGGTGAAAGGTAGTGACGTGATCACCAAGATCCTCTCCATTCTTACCCTCGAGCTTCGAGATGTCCAAAGGAAGCTTGATGGGGACGAGGGTCCATGTAGAATCATGACTAACAATTTCATTCATTAACTTAGACAAGTCTGGCAGATTAAGCGTGGCCAAAAAAGGGAGACGGTGTTGCAACATCTGGCCCCAAGCTCCTGGGAAAGATTGTGCTTGAGGAACTGTAGGCCATCCAAGGTTATGGTAAACACCATGGCCCTATCCGGGATTATAAGGCCCTCCTCCCGGCTGATTCATAAAAGGTTGGTTGGGCATCATTCAAGCAGGAACATTCTGTTGAGGGTTATAGAAATTGCCCCAATTCGAATTGGATCCGTGTTGGGGGTTTCCCAAAGCATGAAACTGACCTCCTCTAGGTGGGAATATGGAGGATAGAGGTAGATTTGTCATGCCAAATGTATTGGTCAAAATATTCACCAAGGAGGTAGGGTTGTAGGATGAAAATTCAGCCGAAGCTTGTCCTCCGGGTTGATTATTCCACCCAGAAGTAGGAGTATTGGACCTAGGGTTAAAAGTAGGAATACCTCCCATATTAGGATTCATTTGAGGGATTTGAGATCCACCAAATGAAAAAGGAGTGTAGGGAGGTGTATTTCCCCCAAGCCCAATGTTAGCATTAGGGTCAACAGCTAAGATGGAGTTTAAAAACTGCGAAGTGAAGTTGGGCATACCATAAGAAAAAGGACTAGAAGCCATAGGGATGGACTGAACATTATAGCCCGGTGAGTGACCAAGAGACCCAAAAGGGTTCGAGGCGGTATCTTGAGAATTCACTATAGGTTGAGCCATAGTAATAATAGGTGCCTCCAGTACTAAAACCATTATGGTTCCAGGGGTCGAAGGGGTGCCATTAACTATAGTGTATGTGGGAGTCGAAGGGGTCCCAGTGTTTTGAAGACTAGGTTCAGTACTCATCCTTGTAGAATCACAAGTCTGAACAGTGGATGTGTGTGTACCTCTCCTAATAACTCTACACCTTTTAGAAGGCAAAGACTCAAAATCCGATGGTAACTATAACAAGCGACGGGGTCAGCGGGGAGGTTGGTCTGACTCCACGATGACTTAAGACTCTAAAGATAAAAAATATATCCTAAGGCCAACTAGTAATCAAAGAGAACACCAAAAGTCAAATGGCCAATATGCATACAAACGGGGTAAAGTGGTTGAGTGGCCTCCCTCCCTAAAGAAGGTATGTCTCGCCCATGAGGGGCCTGAGACTCCCTACTAAAGATCAGAAATAACATAATCAGTTATAAGGGCCCTCGTGGGCTTAACACCCAGTCGGTCAGATCCCCTCGAAGAGGTAATCCTCCATAAAGGTTTTGTGTTGTTCGTCCCTTATCTGACCCAGGGTACCTGCAGAATAACCCTTGCAAGTAACCTATGAGACACCTAAGTCAAGAAACTAATCAACCACTATATAAACGATGCATAGGTGAGCAGTCGTAAGTCAGGTCCACCGTATGGGCAGGGTAGAAAATCCCAAAACCTTGAAAGTATCACCTCTCATGGAGGTAAAGGCACTTGCAAGATCCCCAGATACGAATAGATCCCTAGAAATATCTCTAACGCTAGGAAGGTATCCGTGGGATATCCCTTCAACCAACTTCGTGTGACCTCGTGATTAACTCCAGTGTGAGTGGATCCTCCTGATCTTACCATCTATACAATGGATTTCTCCACTCCCTTACTTAGACACATATGTTGATTTAATTTTCTTGGAGAAGCTTACTCACAAAATCATATTCCAAGGCACTAAATCCTAATCTAGTTTGTGCACCCTAGAAAATAAAATTATGACTAATCAATTTTAAATTATATCGTTAATTTTAATGACCGTGATTACTCAAAAAGGTATGGTAGTGAAACTCATGGTGTTATAACTCTGCAAGAAAAGTAAATATGAAAATAATGCAAAGTCTTAACTTTAACTTTCAATGAATGATATGATTCTAAAAGCCAATGCAATTTTCCAATTCAACTCTGCAATTATGAAGTAATGCAATCTTTCACTATATGCACTAAGCTAATGAAAAAGACTCAAAAGATAAAAATGCCAAGCAATGAAAAATTCCTATTTATTTATTTTTTTTCAATATAACAAAACTAAAAATGCATGGACTGAAAAGTAACTTGATATATAACCCTATTGTGTATAGAAAAATATAACTCAAGCAGGATACCAAGTACTAAAACACCCATCCCACCATACAAGGACAATAAAAAATGAAAAGATGATGAAAAAGACTCCACCCAAAAATTCAACCAAAAGAGGGTTTCCTGTCATCCCACAAGCGCTCAATAGGCACTACAGAGATTTAAGAAGACTCAACAAACATCAAATCCCACCCAGAAACCACCAGACCCAACAAACAAGCAAGGCAAACTGATGTATGCGACTATTCAGGAAAACAGAGAGTATATACGCATCTTGCAATGAGACAACCAACGTATGTACGTGGCTGTCAAGGCAAAAGGCGTGTATATGCTTCAAAACAAGGCCAAGCAAGGGAGAAAGGTTGAAAACTCAGACCCAAAGTGAACATGAACTGTCAATCAATGATATGAAAATAACCACAATAGAAACGAGAGTAATCTAAGGAGAAAAGTACTCCAAACCCTAAGAAAAAAGATTCAATCCCCAGTATGGTTGCCAATTCTCTTACAAGAAAAATCTCTCTATGGCTATGTTAAACCAAAACAGACGGAAATGAATGCAGAAATCAACTCTATCCCAACAACATGCTATATAAACCAATGTGTAAGCGAGATAAGAAAGAGGCCTACATCGTTCAAACGTTCAATGAAGTCCACCGTTGAGCACTTCGACCCAAAACTATATACATGTGACACGTTCTCAACAAACAAGCAAAGAAAGCATATTGTGGTAATGTAAAAGGTTAGCACATTGGATAGCATAATCCATTAATATACATAACAAATACATCCATGGATAATAACTCAATATATTTGAAAGATATCAATTGGATGGGAAAAGAGTATTTCTATTAATAAATGATCAGCAGAAGTGAAAATATTACAGACTTCTGTGTTGGCACGGTTCGGAACCGAGAAACATAGTTCCTTCCAGTTGGGCCTCCACCACTTCAATTATCCACCAAAGGCAAGCTCATAAGAGAGAAACAATGAGGTGCTCAATCAATAAGGGGAGAGCTTGGGGGCTAAACACTATGTTCAGACTTAAAGGACAAAGGGATGCAGACTCAATATGAAGCAAATAATTTCTCTAGAGTAACTTTGCTCTCAAAGTTGAATTCTTTTCTCCTCTTTCCATAGCTCGGAATAGGCCCATTTATAGACTTCAAAATGGAACTAAAGGGATGAGTCAGAATGTTTCCAGCATATGGAAAGCCAAGGATCATAGATTTGTTGTCATGACATGGAAACGCAACATTAATTTTCATTTTTTGGCACAAATCTCGATGTACGCGGGTTGTAGTGGAGCAGCCTGCGTATACGCATGTTGTATAGTGTGCAAGATGTGTACATGTGGAAAGATATTAATTTATGTCTCTGGATTTTATCAATGGGAACATAAGTGCATAGGGAAATGAAATAAGGCCCTTTATTTTAAAGATTGCATGGGGTGAGGAAACTCATCTTTTGGTTAGTATTCCTCTCTTTCATTTATCAAACTCTTTCTTTACAATTATAGAAAATCAATCTTGCAGAGAAAACTTCATGTTTAGAGAAACACACACTAACAACTAGATTGATCCAACATATAGGAGAGCCTATTAAAGTCCATATTGTTTTAAATATATGTTATTATTATTAATATGTAATAATGTTTTGTTAAACTCTTCTAATAAATATAAATCTAAATTTATATATTTTCTCTGTGTCCCCCTCCACTAATTTTATCATCTTTTGAAGATAATCAAGCTATTATTTTAACATGGCATGCTTTTGATAAGTTTCACCGCTACCTTTATAAGATCATAAATACACATAAAACTATATATTAATCTATTGCACCAAAGGAAATGAAAATGCCGCATTATAAAAATATAGTAGAATAAAATAGATCGACTAGGTGGTAGGTTGGCCGAACTAGATGGATTGTAGCAAACTCATGGGTTCATGTTATAGTCATGCTTATCGCTTGTTAGGCCTTACTCATTCCATGTATTGTGCAAATGGGAATTAAATTACATTAGTGAATAATTTTTGAAATTATATTTTTGTCTCCACTTGTCAAATAAATGAAATAACTAATTTTTTAAAACTTAATTTGTGTCTCCACTTCTTCTCAAACAAATGAAGTAAATTTCATTCATTTAGAACTTTTTAAAGGATAACCATTTGTCTTGTATGCATTTATTTTCTATATTTTTAAAATAATCATTGTTTACATAGCTTTATCATCTTTTGAAGATAATCAACTATTATTTTAACATGGCATACTTTTGATAAGTTCCACCCCTACCTTTACAAGATGATAAATACACATAAAACTATATATTAATCTATTGCACCAAAGGAAAAGAAATGCGCATATAAAATACAGGTAGAATAGATAGATGTGACCTGATTGTGCGCGGGTTGGCTGGTGGTTCACATTTATATAGTGTCCTGCTTATGTATCATAATGTGGTGGTTGGCGGGTTCACATTTATAGTCATGTTTATGTATCACTAATCCGAACTACAACAATAACATGAGATTTGTAATTTAAAGAATATTATAACATTTTACCAAGATTTAAAGTAATTTATATAATACTATAACACTTTTTACTTAAAGAATAGGTATAAGCAATTATTTAATTTTATTCAATATTATTTTTAATGTTTTTAAATGTAAATTTGGAATTTTGGAATTTTTGATTTTGTTTTTGATAGAATGTCTAAATGCATTTTAATGGGGGATTTTTCAAGCGTTGGAGAGGGATCAAATCTTTCAAGGTATAAACCTCTTTTATAATACAAAACTTGAATAAAGGTTTGTACCTAGAAGTGTCTTTCTTGACTCTAAGGTTAAAATGGATATATACTTGTATATACTATTTTATATTAATGTATTAATAAATAAACTATAAGAGTAAAGAGTGTGGTATCTATCATATAATATTAATATTAAATATCATATTCATTATTAATATGTGGTATGTTTTGTTAAGTTTTATTCAATTAATTATTCATATTTATTTTTATTTTTCATTTTCATTTTTATTTATGAATACACTAATACAATTATAAAATTACAATGATTTTCTCTTTTGCTTAGTATTCCTCTCTCTTTCATTTATCGAACTGTTTCTTTACATTTATAGAAAATCAATGTTGAAGAGCAAACTTCATGTTTAGAGAAACACAAACTAAGTAACAACTAAACTGGTCCAACTTGATGCCTATTAAAAGGTCCATATTGATGTAAATATCATGTTATTATTAATATGTAATAATGTTTTGTTAAACTCTCATAATAAATATAAATTTAAATTTATATATTTTCTCTATTAATACCCCCCACTAGCTTTATCATCTTTTGAAGATGATCAAACTATTATTTTAACATGGCAGGCTTTTGATAAGTTCCACCCCTACCTTTATAAGATGATAGAAATACATAAAACTATATTAAGCTGTGCACCAAAGGGGAAATAGAAATGG
Source organism: Picea sitchensis (assembly GCA_010110895.2). Classification (NCBI taxonomy): domain Eukaryota; kingdom Viridiplantae; phylum Streptophyta; class Pinopsida; order Pinales; family Pinaceae; genus Picea; species Picea sitchensis. Next base: position 2,416 of record SNQJ01S0201082.1, on the reverse strand, counting down.
ACATATAAAACTATGGTAGAATAAAATAGAATGCAGCCGTTCTGCGTGGGGTTGGCTGATTCAGTTTACATTTATAGTCATGCTTATCTATCGGAGTCGACCAACACTTCCCTCATTCCATACTTACCCAGGTTTTTGGATTGTGGGTTCCGGTGGCCGGTAGCAATACCAATTCTCAAGTCAGGGGCAGTCCCACACTAGTAGCCCAAAGAAACTATATAATACAAAAATAAATGTACAAAGAGAAGAGCTCCAGGCATCAAGTGACAATACATTAGGCATCCTATAACAATACATTGTACATGGGTCAAAATCAAGGAAGGATACCGAGACTGGATCTTCACTTTTTACCCATAAATCCTCCACAGACAAAAAGGTACGCAACAAAGTGCAGTGGCATAGGGTGCCCATTTACGCATGGCGAACAAGAGCTTCTAGGCCCCCGGGTCCATTACCTGCCACCTTCTGAGGGAAGGTATATAATGGCTTCTTGCAGAGGTGCAACTCAAATCTCATTCTTGAATGATAACCTTAGTTTAGTTTTAGTTAGGGTCTAAAAAATTGAAATTCAATATTTCCGTAGTAAACTACAAAGTTATAACCTAAATTCCAATAATTTTGAGAAAAAAATTGAGAATTAAGCAATCCATTTCAAAAAAAAAAGTAAGCAATATTAAAAGGTAGAAAAATAAAATAAAGATGTCATTTTTAATTGAAGATTTATGAAGAATTTAGTAAAATTAACATGAGTTAATGTTTATCTCGTTCATGTAGGTTCTGTGGGATCTTCCATATTCTCTCATATGCTTAGTTAATGTATCTCCCTTCTCTTCCATTTCTTTCTTGATTACTTTTTTTTTTTTTTTTTTTTTTTTTTTTTTTTTTTTTTTTTTTTTTTTTATTTAAAAATTATATTTATTAGATATATAAAATAATTATTAATAAAAGTTACATGTAAAAATAAATAAGTATTGAAATAAAAGATATAATAATAATAATAATATGTAATAATAATGGAAAATCTGTTTTGTAAGGTCCTTGGTCAAACCACTGCAAGTGGTGTGTAGAGACCCCCTTGTTTGTGGGACAGGGACCCCCCCTCATGTGTTGGTAGTGGAGATCCTAGAGGTATACATATACCCTACCCCCCTCACAGTTTGAACATGACCTCTTAGAGAACACATGTTCTGTAACTATTAGGCCCTTTCGGTACATGTCACACTTCATGATTTGGTAAAAGTCTGAGGAGGTATGCCCTATCCCCTTTGGATTTGAACTTGTGACCTCTTAGGAGGAAACACATGTTCTTAACCATTAAGGTTATATTTTTTATTAAAGAGATCATTACAGTGTAAACTCCAGTTTACTTTGAAATAAAAAGAAAACCACAATTTTTATTTTTTGGGAATTTACTGTGAAATAAAAAGCAAAACACAATTTTTTTTTTTTTTTTTTTTTTTTTTTTTTTTTTTTTTTTTTATAAATAAAAAAAAACAATTTATTTATTTTTGAGGGATAAAAGAAGAAATATATAAGAGTGTTTCAAACGGGATCAAATTCGCATATTGTTAAGTGAATATTGTGATATCCTGTTCGTGGAGAATATTCTTTCGCATACTTCGCATACCCCCTCCGCCCAGCGATTTGACTGGTAAAGTCTACGAAGGTATACATACCCTACCCCCCTCTGGATTTGAACCTGTGACCTCTTAAGAGGAAACACATGTTCTTAACTATTAGGCCCACTCAGGCTGTATCCGCCTAGCGATTTGACTGGTAAAGTCTACGGAGGTATACATACCCTATCCCCCTTTGGATTTGAACTTGTGACCTCTTAGGAGGAAACACATGTTCTTAACCATTAGGTTATATTTTTTTATTAAAGAAGATCATTTGACCAAACTCCAGTTTACTTTGAAATAAAAAGCAAACCACAATTTTTTATTTTTTATTGGAATTTACTGTGAAATAAAAAAGCAAAACACAATTTTTTTTTTTTTAAAGATGACCATTTGACCAACCTCGAATTTACTTTGAAATAAAAAAAGCAATTTATTTATTTTTGGGGATAAAAGAAGAAATATATAAGAGTGTTTCAAACGGGATCAAATTCGCATATTGTTAAGTGAATATTGTGATATCCTGTTCGTGGAGAATATTCTTTCGCATACTTCACATAGAATATTCAGTGATATCGAGATACGGTAAACGGACAATATTCGCATATATTCTATGATATTCGCATACTTCGCATAATAGTCTACATAATATTCACATATTGTTAACTTAGGGATTCTTGGTATGTGAAGGCTTAAATTTATGCAATTACAATATTCTTTTCTCACACTGAGGAAGTAGATTTTGATAGATTTTTCTCTTAATTGAGAACTTGATAAATTAGTGGCTTTTTTTTTTT
>SNQJ01S0201081.1:0-16825 GCA_010110895.2 Picea sitchensis | reverse complement strand
CTTCCCCATACGACTGTTAAAAATTGGTTTAGATCCCCAACCTTCCATCAAAAGGCGACCTCAAGAATTTGGAGTGGTCTTTTGAAATCAATCCACTTGATCACTCATTGGCTAAGTTGGATTCCAGGCTCGGGTCAAGTCATTGTTCTTGGTAGAGACAAGATCTTAGGGGTGGGAGATAAGTCTTTGGTCTCCTGTAATATTTTGTCAAAATTAAGACAACGAAATATAATCTCTCTCGCACAAGCTAGGAGGCTTACCGATCATCAACCCTCTTCCTCTTTATGGGTTAGCAACAATGAGTTGGGATTTTCTGGAGACATTGCTGTAGAATGAGACCAATTTATATGATCTCTTATTGATTCTGGCGCCTACTTATAGGATTTAGAAGATGAACTATTGTGGATTAGTGGAGATAACTCTAGATATCTTACAGTTAAAAATATTTATTGGGATTTAATATCTACTTAGGGTCTGTCGAAAATTGGAGGATGGAGGTAGTCAATCTGGAAGTGGGACATCCAACTAAAAATCAAACTTTTTATATGGCTGGCAGCTGAAAGAAAAATTCTAACTTAGGATACTCTTCAATTAAGAGGCTAGGAAGGTCCCAGTCACTGATATCTTTGTAAACAAGATAATAAAAACATCAATCACCTTTTTTTACACTGCATTTTAACCAAATTGGTCTGGGAGAGAGTGGTTGTTGGACATGGATATAAAAATTGCTGGAAAGGGAACACTTTGTTCGATTGCTTCAAGAATTGGGTTGAAGACAAGACTGTCCCATCTTTGATAATTGCATACATCTGTTGGTTTATTTGGATAGACAGGAACAAAGATTTATTTGAGGAGAGTATTCCCTCTATCCACTCAATGATTTATAAGACTGGTTTTTCAAAAAAGAGTCTTGGCACCTCTTAAAGATAGACCCCTGAGAGACACTGATCCCACAACAAAGGAATACAACAATTTCTTGGTTTGATGGGGCGACCTAGCTTGATGGAATCAAATGTGGAGCGGGAGGACTCTTACAAACTCTAGATCTATCTTTCTTTAGATGGGTTTATAATTGTGGAGGAGGCACAAACACATGAGCATAGTTATTGGGAGTTTGGGAAACTCTCTTGTTGGCATCTCATTTGTCATTTCATCGACTACAAGTTCTGGGTGATTCTAAAGTTGTTATTGATTGGTTGTCCAATAGAGGAAGGCTCCAGGCAAGTGCAATTGAGGGTTGGAAATCCATAATCAAGGATTTAATCAAACATTTTCATGCCATCAGTTTTGAACATATCTTTAGAGAATTTAATATGGAAGTAGATCTTCTTTCAAAGCAGGCATTAAGAGAACTAGAAAGAAGAATTACATATTAACTCTGGACCAATGGCATTGAAGGACTTAGGAGACATCTCAATATTCACTAGTCATTAGCTTCTTTCAGTGTTTTTCTGGTTTTTATCAAGTCCTCTTGAGCCAATTTTCACATATCTGTTTCAACTTTTTGTTATTTTGAAGAACTTTGTCTAAGATCCACGTGATATCTTTTGTTATGAACATTGCTAATGTTTAAAGGACCATGTTCTTAGTTCCTTTGTGAAGCATACTAGTCATATTTCTCTTGTACCGATCCTAGATATGGATTGAAAGATGTAAAAAAATTATATTTTACTAATATAATTGAGAAAATTTTCTGTTGGAAAGAAAACTACTCCTAATCTAACAATAACCAAAATCAATTGTAGGCATATAGTTTTACTTTTGGAAACATAAAGAATTCATATTTATCAATAATAAACCATACTAACATACCCATATGCCTATAGATGACAATGAATATGTCCCTACAATTGAGTTCATAATCCATTCATAATTATTTCCTACTGAAACATTTGCCAAAAGTGACAAATTGCTGCAGAAAACAATCAATCAACAATAGTGCACTATTGCACGAATAGACCATGAATCAACTCTTCCTTATATTCTTCTTCTGGACTCTTCTTTTTATCAGTACCCGTGTCATTGGGACTCCTCGCCTCCTCATGTATTCCTGTCAAAGCGACAATAATGAAAATATATAAATTCTTTTATATTGGAGTAAAAGAAGAGATTTTGACAACTGTATTAATTAAAATATGAGAATTTTTTGATGTCAATTAGGCAAAATAAATTGATATTGTTCCTTAAGTCCCTATCTTTCCAATGAGATCTTGTTTTCCTGATTTGGCCTTCTAAAACTTGAGTTATGGGCTGCGAAAAATGCGTGGCCAATATCCAAGCAAAATCGTGCCTCCTCTTTTCTCAATTTTTTGGGGAATTTTTGTTTTTAATTTGGCACATATACTTCTTCTAACATGTTCTTCACTCCTTCAACTTTCCAATGAGCCCTATTGCACCCAATTCAACCTTCTAAAACTCGATATATGCCCCCCGAAAGCGAGCGCTCAACAACCGTCGATCTCATCTTAGGGTAAATCATGCTCGTTGATCTTATAAGTTTAATCATTTATCCCACATACACGGTGGGAAGTGATTCCAAGTGGTTTATGATGTTTTTCCCTCCCCATGTTATTTGTATGTGGAGTTAGAATTCTTGAAATGGTAAGGCTGAAAAAGATTCCTCGAAATGGTAAAATCCCGAAATATAATAAAATAATATAAATTAATAAAATAATCCAAAATTCCATGTTCAAAGGGTGTTCTTTCAAAGAGTGTTGCAGGTAAAGTCTTGTGGTAAAAATGTCCAAAGGTAAAATCCTGAACGTGAATTTCCAAAAGGGAAAACCTGAAAGATATGCTGGAAGTAGAAACTTGAAAGGTATGCAGGAAGAGTGTTTCGGGAAACCAATGTTCGAAAGGTGTTTGGAAAAATCATCCAAAATGGTAAAAACCCAAAAGTCAAATCCTGAAATCAACATGTGGGAAGAATGAGTCCGAAAGGCATGTGGGTTTCAGATTTTGGGAAAACCATGAAAAAGTGCTAGCTTGAAATTTCGATAGGGCGAATCCGATAGCCTTGTTGGTTTTAGGAAAATATGTGAGTGTGAATGTTGTGAGGTCAACCTGATGAGTGAAGTCCCGATAGATAAATCCCGATGGGTAAAGCCCTATATCAAATTTCTAAAGGATCATGTCTTAAGTATGATAAATAATAAAATAAAATAAAATTATGAATACAAATTTGAAAAATAAAATAAAATAAAGTAAAATGAAAATAAATAAATAATAAAAATAACCTGAATTAAAAAAAATAATAAAATACAAGCTTAGGGACTTTGGGATTTCGGGAAAAAAAATGCATAATGTGTAAAATGCAAAAGTCCTATGGTGAAAGTAATTCCCCAATGTAATTGTAATTCCCCACAATGATTTCTAGAATAAAATAATAAAATATACACCTCATGGCACATGTTTGATGATAAAGTCCCAATGAGGAAAGTTCCAAAAGGGGAAAGTCTGATGATAAAGTCTCAAAAGAGAAAGTTCGCGAAGGTAAAAGTTTGAGGATAAAGTACCGAAAGGAAAAATTATCAAAGGTGAAATTCTGATGATAAAATCTCGAAAGGGAAATTTCTTGATATGGTAAATCCCACATGGAATAAAATAATAAAAATAAAATATACACGAGATTCTGGAAACAAAAAATTCAAAACCATGGACAAAATGAAAATAAAAATAAAATCAAATAAAAATAAAAAGTAAAAGGAAAAAACAAAAATAAATAAAATGTAAAATTAAAGATAATGAAAATACAATAAAATACAACTCTTGCATAAAATAAAATACAACTCTGGGATAAAATAAGATAAATAAAAATATGTACAATCTCATATATACAAAAATAAATCTAGATGGGTAACATAAGGCTGATTTTTGAATTTGGATCAAGGTTCCAAATGTGGGTCAAGGTTTCGACTGCAAATCAAAGTTCGACATCTAGATCAAGGTTCCACACCTAGAAATCCAGGGAATCTGAAAAAGACATATTATGATAATGTGATAATTAAATAGAAATCACATATATGGGTATTGAAAAATTCATCGATGGCGAGGCTGAATGAGATTGAATCTCGGATAAAAAAAATAATTTCAATTACAAATGAAAATCAAGGTTTCGGGTAAGACAAGTGGCATGTAGTGACTTGGTAATGTGAGTTCAAGTTTCTATCAACGTATTCCACGATTTCACATCCAACATCTAAGTTGGGGAGATAGGTACTTGGATGATAAAAACTTTGGATGTTTGGATTTTGAATGCTAGAGTCAATGATGATCAAGATCTGATTATGTCTGGTCGAGATGAATAAGATTAAGGGCTTCCCATATGCATTTCAAAGTTGAAGAAAACATATAAATAAATTCAGGTTTCCATCTCTTTTTGTTAGTTGGAGGCTTTTCTCTTGAGTTTCCTGTTTTCTGTGATCAAATGCACATGATCATTCTTCCTTGACTTTTCACAATATTGCTCTTTTGTTTTGGCATGATCCTCTTGAGAAATTGAAACAACATAAGTATCTTGCATAGGAAATGAGTTTGCAACCCCATCATTGCAACTATAGGAAAAATTGACTTTGTTATATAAGGAGAAAGACACTAATAGGTTATAAAATCTACATTCTTTCCCCTTGCCATTTTACTAAAAATCTATGAAAGAGAGCTTGGCTTGTTCAAAAATGAGGAAATAAAAAGGATTTACTTAGAAGAAATCATGTATGATCTTGGCTTTTTATGAACAATTTTCTACTGTAAACGAATGTCATGAAAGATCTATAGAAATGTTTTCCTTGCTTGAATCTAATCCAAGGTAATATATCAAACTCTTGGAAAAGATTAAAGATCGTTTGATTTTAGTTATGGATTTTAAACTGAGGAATCTGATTAACACGTGAGAGCTTGAGCATGAATATGCCAAATTGTCAGTCCTCACAAAGACTATGGTAGCAAAAGATGCCAACAAAGACCCACTATCCGTAGCATCCTTCGACACTACTTTCATTATGAAAACAGAATGAAACCTCAAGAATTTGTTTCTTCAAAATGAAGAAAAGGATGTTAGAATTTGAGAGTTGGAGGAACAACTTAGACATGCAAAGAAGGATGAAGGAGGACTTAGAGAATTCAATGCATGTGCACAATGAAAGGCCCAACTTCTCTTTTTAGCTCAAATTAGTCCTTTTCTTTCTAGGAATAAAATGAATTTTATCAGAGTCAATACTTTGTTTAATGAACTCAAGAGCAAAAATACTTAAAGTAAAAAATATAGGTAATCTAAAAGGACAAATTTCTGCTCTATATACCCTAACGTTGAAACATTGGTTGTCATTGATGTCAACCCTTAAAAAAGTCCGATAGCCCCAACAATATGGTTATGGAACCCGTAGTTAATCAAGGAAAAAGGTCATGAAGGAAGGTGTAAATGTAGGTAACTCACTCATGGATGGATATTCCTCATCATTCCATTTCCAGTGATAGGTTGTATGCCACGTAGTTCTTCATGGTTGAGGAATTATGGCCTTGTGAAGTTATAAGCCCCAAAGAATGGTCAAGAAGCCCCTAGTTAGCTACACGTATTTAATGAAAGGGTAAAGTGGTTGTATCAAGAAAGTTAAGAAGCCCTTAAGTTTAAGGAAAGAGGTTACCCAACAAAAGTATAAATACACCTCAAGGAGTCATTCACAAGTACATTCACTCATTCATTATATTGAACATCTTCTAGTGAACTAGTGATCTATTTGACAAGTTTGCAACAATGAAATATGAGGTAGTGATGAGTGAGAAGTGCAGAGTTTTAGGAGTTACAGAGAAGAGATAATTTGACTGAGGAAACCCTAGTTTGGTTGACCCCAATGGGTCAGACCACTAGTGTCGCGTGAGGCATCCTTGTGGGTTGCTTAGGGCTCCTTATGCGAGGTCCCACGTGACAATATGTCTTAGTCCCGTGAGGAAAAGACATATTTTGGGGTAATGCTAGTACCGGTTCCATGAAGTCAAAAGTAAAGTTACAGGTAAGATCTACTGTGTATCAAGTCAAATACAAAGGTATAGGTATTCTTATGTGGTTGTTGTGAAGGTTATACTTGGTTATGATATGATACATGTTTGAGATATGTTTGGGTTGGAACATGATTGAGGTACATCTTGGCTACATGGTTGATTGAGGTATACTCTTGTATGACATGACTGTTATGGTTTATCTTTGAGATGTGGATGTATGGTTAATGTATGTACTTGATGTATGGTGGCATATGCATGAGGTACATGCTTGGGTTCTTTGAGGCACTTCATTGATGATATGGTATAGGTCTATGCATGATTAATGCTATGATATATGGTATTGGTTTTGCATGTGATTGATGCTCTAATACATGGTACATTATTAGCTACTCATCATTGATGTTTTGATATATACATTTGGAATATCTTATGGTACATGATTGATGCATGTTATACTACATTTGATGGTACACAATTGATGCATGGTATGGTGCAGGATTTGGTATAGTAGGTTGATGATATAGTGACAGTGACAGGTTAGATATAGTAACAAGTTGACAGGTTACAGGTTGATGTGACAAAGGTAGTGACAATGACAATGACAATGACAGTGGTAGTGAAAATTGGTCTACATTTATATTTCAGGGCAGAAGGATGGGGCAAGGAAAGGGGTTTGTAGCCTCCTTCTGATTGGTGCCAGAGAACACAGGGATTTGGAGATTCCTTCAGGTTGGAGCTTGCGAATTAGGGGGTTATAGCATCCTTCTGGTTGGATCTAGAGAATGATTTGTATCTTCCTTTAGGTTGGATCTTGTAAATATGGGGTTGTATCCTCCTTCTAGTTGTAGCTGGAGAATTGGGAAATTGGTGCTTCCAATGAATGTACTCTTTTGATATATAGGAAAACCATTCCGTGGTTTTCTCGCATTTGGGTTCCCACGTAAATTCTGGTGTACTATGCTTTTGTGGATGTTTATTTTTCTCTATTGATTTTTATTTCTCATGATATATTGATGATATACTGGTGATGATTTTAATGCTTACATATTGTGGTTAAAAGTGATAATAAATTGCTCATACCGATTCAACCCCCTCTCAATATTCCAACAATTGGTATCATAACATGTCCTTCAAGAATCAGTCTAACCACTAGAAGGAGATCATGGAATACTCTAAGATTGGAGTACCATAGTTTGACGACCATAACTATGCCTTCTAGAGTAGAAGGATGAAAACACATGTTCAGACACAAAGATTTGACGTCTGGCGAGTAGTTGTAGATGGATACATTACACTGGCCACTCCACGAACATACAAGGTTGGAAATAAACTTGAAGAAAACAATTCAAGGGCATAAAATTGTATTCTAAATGGTTTAATTGAATCAATACATGTCAAGGTTATGCACCGTGAATCCACAAAGGAAGTTTGGGACAAACTTCATAATATTTACGAAGGTGATGCCAAATTAAAGGGAGATAAACTTCAAACCTTTAGAGCCAAGTTCAAACAATTGAATATGAAGGAAGACGAAGGCATTGCAGCCTATTTTCTATGGGTTGATGAAATAGTCAATGCTATTAATTTTTTGGGAGAAGAGATGAAAGAAATAGTCATTTTTCAAAAGGTACTAAGGTCACTACCTATGAGATATGACCCAAATATTTCAGCCCTGGAAGAAAGGGAAGACCTAGCTACATTGAGCATGGACGAGCTACACAAGATACTCATAGCTTACAAAATGAGGATAGAGAAAGATAATCCAGTCAAAAAAGAAGCATGGTTCAAGGCATCCAAGAATTAAAAGAAGAAAAACAAGAAAACATCAAAATCAGATTGTAGTTGCAACGAAGATTCAGAGGAAGATGAAGAAATGACAAACTTCATGAGAAATCTTAAAAGGGGAATCGACAAGTACAAATGTATGCTTCCATTAAAATGTTTTAATTGTGGTGGTATTGGTCATTTTGCTTCTAAATATCCTTATGATAATAATAAAAATAACAATGAAGAAGAAGATACTAAGAAGAAAAAGAAAATCCAAAAGGAAGACAAGAGAAGGAACAAAAATAAATCTTCAAGAAAAAATTATACTCAAAAGAAGAAAACTCGTCATCAGACGAGGATGATGATAATGACAATGATTCAGAAAGAGTACTCTTCATGGTAATAGATGATAATGAAGAGCACTCCGAAGAAGAAGGCGCGGTCGATCTCAGAGAAAAATTAATCAATGCCTTAGAAGAACTAGGGAAAGAAAGAAATAAAATCAAGTCAATCAAGGAAAAGTTAAAGAAGAAGGAAGGATATCAAAATTCCAACTCAGAATAAGTCAAGCAAATGATCATGAAGTTAAAAATCTAGGTAGAAGAAGACAAAAGGATTGTGTTGAAACAAACCTTGGATTTTTGATCTTAACGATGAAAAATTTTGTAGCTTTGAGTTTTTAAAATATATAAATTTTCTAAATAAAAAAATTTCATCTCCGACGGATTCAAAAAGCCTTTGTGGTTCATTTTTGGATAAAGAATGATTAAAATCTAAACGAACGTATGTTCCAAACCCTTTTACAAATGAGCAGTAATATTAAAACTTAAGAAATGTTAATTTCATATCGAGATATCGAGATTCGGAGTTTGGAAATAACAATGTTCAACTCAAATCAATAGCGAAATCCCGATCCCTGATTTCCCGATACATTAATCCTTAATTAAAAAACATTATTTACTTAAATCAAATTTAAAAAGGGTTTTAAAACTTTAAGTTAATTTCATCGCAAATCGGGATTCGCGATTTTGCAAGAACAAAGAAACTTGCCATCAAATGTTTTGAATTCCCGATCCCCGATTTACCGATTAAGCGAGGTTTGGGAATAATTTAATTACTGTTAAGCATGATTAAGAATAAACAATCATATCGGGATATCGGAGTTCGCGGTTTTGTGAACATCAGTTTTCATGACCTCAGATTCTCCGATTTCCCGATCCCCGATTTCCCGATATCCGATTTCCTGAATTAATGAAATCCCGAAAAGGTTAATCTTGATTAATTAAGATAATACAATTGTTTTAACTTAAATAATGTATCGCGATTTCGGCGATCGGGTTTCTGTGATGACTTATTTTCTTGACATCGAAAGTTTCGAAACCCTGATGAAAGTGTTTTCAAGTTAAATCAAAATCAATGCTAATTAATCACTCTCAGAAACATGTTTAAAGATTAAACTTTGAATAACTGATATTTAATGCGACAATCATTCAATTTGGTAAGTTTCTATCATATTTTGAAAATATTGCAAAAGATCAGGTACAAGCATTTAATGTACATATTCGGTAATATCTTTGCATTTATCTCATAACAGAGGTACAAGTCTCAAGGATTTTATGATATATTCGAAATAACTTTTAAAACGTTTACATTATTTCGAAGCTGAATTCTTCTCTGTTACATGTATTCAAGTGAACACAGAGTTTTTTCCTCTTCTGTTGGGCTGCTCCACCATTGGCAGTTTTGTTTGCTTTGGAATCTTGCTGCTGAGGTACTGAACACAGGGCTGGTAAACATAGAGCTATGGCTCCCAAAAAGGCTTCAAAGAAAACCGAAGAGCAACCGGAAGGTGATATCATTTCAGACACTACTGCAGCTGGAGTAGTACACTCTGTTAAATCATGGGCTGCAATTGCAGATAAAATGGAGGATGAACTTTCATATGCGGATAATGGTATGGACAATCATTTCCGAGATATCGCCGAGACTGGGCTTCATAAGGTTGCTGCACGCCCAAGATTGGTTTCCTATACTGATATGGTTGCCTGGGCACTGGATAAAGTGGATGTTCCGACTAGGAGTATTCTGAATGAGCAAGGAGCTGTTATCGACTCATTCAGGCCCGAACATATCCAAGTAATGTATAAGCTATCACCCACGTATAGGCACACTTTTAATTATGAATTTGTAGCTGCATTTCAACAAAAAGAGTGTGTTGAAGGTGGCCAAACATACCCTGACATAATAAGAGGATGGTCCAGAGATGAAAATAAGTTTAGGGCTAATGAACAGGGAATTTATGCAACAACTTCATTAAATGAATATATGGTGTATTTAGCAATGATGTTGTGTAGACTTTTTGGGAGGAAAGATCCTTTTCATTTTAATGCAAACTGGACACCTTTCTTAGAGGAAGTTTCAGAGGGGCGCAGTTTCAATTGGCATAAAATTTTATTAGACAACATCACTTCAGAGGTTATGAATTACAAAACAGCTAGGTCAAGGGGACAGACAATGTCGTTTTTTAATGTCAGCTTATATAATGGATGCCATTTGCTTCATGACTCCTTTCCCATTAATGAATTGGAGTTGGAATGCCTCATGTACAGAGCCTGTTCATAAATACCATTCAACTCTGTTCGAAGAAAATGCCAAAAATAATTTTTATGAGATTTTCCATTATGTAATTATTCCTCTTCACATAATTTTCTTCGGATGCGATCCCCCTCGCATTTCCAATACCATAATAGAAAACCTCAAGTCAGTTGCTGACTGGTTCATCGAAGAAATTTTTTCCTATGTGAGAGTTTATGGCTGTTCTATTCCGCCACATGCACTACCCAAAATTTTACTAGACAGGTTAATATGCAGAGAAGTAGCTTATCAGTTGGTAAACGGTGGTATTGGAAATGAATTGAAAGCTCAACAGAAGAAGGCATGGCCATCTTTTCCGGTTTATCTAGGGAAATTTGTTTTATTAAACATAGGCCATACTAAAGCAGAAGCCGAATCATTGAGTGAAGTGAAATTAGTGGATATAGAACTCAGGAAACATGACCCATATCAAATAATCAATCGGCATGTCACACAGTGTGCATTGAAAGCCTATGCACATGAAGTTTCATTTTATGATGATATTTTTAGAAATGCTAAGTCATATGAGGAAGTTCAGAGTAGAGTGCAAACCTTGTCACCTGATGCACAGGTGGGGTTTTCATCTTTTCAAAGAAATAGACGACAGTGTCTACCAAAGATTTTGCAAGGCGAAGTGCCAACATCAGCGCAAGTGCCAGAAAAAATTCCTCCAGGTTTTGAAACCATTATTCAGTATGATATAAGTAATAAAGACAAATTGAAAGATTCTGAGACTCCTCCTCAGAATACAGAAAGTTCGCAGATTAAAGAAACATAGACAGAAAAAGGCAAAGGAGCAGAAACAAATCCAATAAACCTTGATGATATTCCAGAAAATGTTGGGGGAACAACTTCACAGGAACTTGGGAGTCCCATTACATCATTAAACCCACTGCAGGCTACTTTTGGAACTCCTCACGAAGGAGTTTTATACGTAAGTGACTTAGAACCAATCAACAGAGATGAAATACCTTCATCGGATTATTTCTTCAGGAAAAAACGAAGAGCTGTGTTGAAACAGGAATTACATCCTGTATGAGAAAGAACAGTAAAAAAACATAAGATTATCATAGATGGAAAGAAGCTGAATGAAGGTGAATTTGCTATAGAGTTAGCAGGAACTATGGGGGCCATAGCATCAGCCAATATGTACTCTGTAGGAAATTTAATCACTATGATAGAGCAGAAGGATCGAGAAATTACACAGCTGCAGGACAGGTTAAAGGAAAGTGAAAAAATGATTGGATGGGGAATACAAAAAGGTCTAGAACAGGCTAGACTTAAAGATATACAAGATATCCAAAAGTTAAATGAAAACTTGACTGAAGCAAAACAGATGATTCAAATTACCCAAGAACAAGTGCAGAAGTTGGGTAATGAAAATAAATGTCTGCAAGATAAAATCATTTCAATTACTAATCAAGTGATTGAAATTGATCAATTCAAGACTAAAGCATCATAAATATATACAAATATTGAGGAAGAACAACAGAAGGTATTCTGTAATCTGGAAATCATCCAGAATTATTATAAAGAATCTAAAAGATCTATGGACAAGGCAGTGCTAAAGGAAAAAGAAGCCAAAGCAGCAAGAAATTCTTTCCAAAGGATAATAACTTCCTTACAAAAGGAAGAAACTGGAAAATCACAGAAGTTATCTATTTCAGAGCAGTTGAAGGGAGATGTAATAATAAAGGTCTGGGAAACTAAATTGGAAGAATATAAAAGAATAACAAAAGGAGTCATTGAAGATTGTCAAAGGATCTTCGATTCTATTGAAAAAGATTCAGTACAGACCAGGACAGACGACTTTTCTGAGTCATTAGGAGAAATTAACATCAACATGCATCAACTGAGAATAAAAGAGGAACTTGAAGAAAAGAAAGTGGAAATCTCGAATATCAAAGCAGTCAACCTTTCGAAAATCGAGAAGTGGATGATGACTTCAAGTACGAAACAAGAGAAAGTTAAATTCACCGAGAAAACAATAGGAAATCAGTTGCCAGATCTGCAAAGAATTTTCTTCTCGTTTGAAGAAAACAAAGTACCAGAAGCTCCCAAAGCCTTGGTGAAATTTTTAGAAAAACATGTTCAAGAAGTCGAAGCAGAAAAAGCAAGTTCTTCAACTCTAAGTTAAAACTTTGTAAATATTTCTATTTTTAGAACTTTGAAATAAATTGTAAATGGTTGACACTAGTTTATGCAACCAAAAGACTAGGAAATTGGTTAGATACCAACGGAAAGTTTTGACAGAAATGTATAAATATAATTTCAAGAGGCTGAAACATGGCTTCATAAATTTTGGGAGAAAGCCGATTTTTGTACTATCAGCTTTAAAGATTATCAGAATTGTATTCACAACAAGATTCTGGATCCTGTCATTTCGTGACTATGTTTCTTCCCTTGTCTATTTTCATTTGTTAATTCTTCTTCTTAATGTGCATTTCTAGCAATTAAATCAATTTGAAGTTATATGCAATTGTTGTCTGTTGTTTCAGATTAGTTTGGATGTTGAATGTGTTACGATTTTTCCTCTGAAATTACTTTAGTGATTTTAAGACCTGTAACCTTCTGTTCCTTAATATTTTCTTTTGTTAGAAATCCTGTGTCTCTTTCATTATTGTTAATAGAAATATAAGATTCTTCCCAGATAAAAGCCTTATATTTCTCTCTGTTGTGTTTCATTGTCTACAAATTCAAAATTGTCACAAACTAGGAAATGACCTTGATTGTGTCTTTACTTTTCTGTTCTAGGTTTTAAAGTTGTTTCATTAACATCTTCTCCGAAAGTCTGAAGTAACAAATCTATTAAAAACCCCTTTTATAAACATATAAAATCCTATTACCCATGACAGTCCCTAACGGTAGACAACCAAACATAGAACCTGGTCTACAAGATCAAACTAGAATTGCATTAAACCTATTTAACACCATCTTACAAACTGCAACAAATAGGACTGAGTTAGAAAGATCGTGGGCTGCAATCGAACGTGATATAATCATCCAGGAATAGCGGGAAGCAAGACATAGACAGTTGAGAAACTGAATCTGATTT
Organism: Picea sitchensis; assembly: GCA_010110895.2. Taxonomy (NCBI): domain Eukaryota; kingdom Viridiplantae; phylum Streptophyta; class Pinopsida; order Pinales; family Pinaceae; genus Picea; species Picea sitchensis. Next base: position 3,375 of record SNQJ01S0201081.1, on the reverse strand, counting down.
AGCCTTTCTTTGTTTCTTTGTTTTAAAAGTTTTATCATAAAATTCTTTAGTCGGATGCCTTGACGATGTGTTTTATAGCCTTAAAACACAAACTCAGGAACAACAGATTGAAGAATCACTCATAAATTAGTTGGAAGAAAAGGAAAAGATGATTGAAAATTTGGAAGCAGAAATAGTCACTCTCATAAAATATCTTCAGAAGAAAGAAATACAACATAATATCTCCAAAATACTGGATGAGATCATCATTAGTAAAAGGCCATACTATGAAAGATCCAGGCTAGGATACAACCAAACGCAAAATGAGAAAGGTTCCAGCTCCAAGAAAATAGAACAAGAAGTAGAAAAAAACACATATGCAGAAATAGTAAGAGTTACTCAAGAAGAAAATCACAGAGGAATTGGACCACCTAGAATATTCAGAACATAGAACCAAAAATCAATAATATCTCAAGAAAAAGAAGGTTTCATAAGAACAACACCATTCATAAGATCTCGTACATCCAGGTATCAAACTATTTTTCTCGGTTTATGTTATTCTTGTAACAATTTTGGTCACAAAGATGAAAACTGTAGAGCCTATGCCAAGAACATAAGAAACTATGAAGGCTATTCAAACAAAAATCATCCCAGAAAGTCACATGAAGCACAAAACATAAATCAAAACATTTTTGGTTCACTAAGTAATGAAGTAGAGTGCTACAAGTGCAACAATTTTGGACACATGTCCAAAGATTGTAGACTAACTATTCCTCCAAGGGAACCAAAGCAGAATATCAAACAGGAACCACAAAGGATATGGAGAAGGAAGCAAAATCAATTCAAGACTAAAGAATTCTCACTTTCTTTACAAGATCATCATAAGAAAGTTGGGTGGTATGTTGACAATGGTTGTTTGAAGCATATGATAGGTGACAAGAACAAGTTTCTGACATTGAAGAAGGCACATGATGGATTGATTTAGTTTGGAATGATAAATCAAACATAATTGTAGGAAGAGGCACAATAAAGCTTGGAAGCAAAGATTCCAAGGAAGAAAATGTTCTACTCATCGAAGATATGAAATATAATCTACTCAGTGTAAGTCAAATGTGTGATCAAGGACACAAGCTTGTGTTTGACTCATAAAAATGTGAGATAAGGAAGGAAGGATCAGGCAAGTTGGTGACTACAACTATAAGAAATCCAAACACCATATATGTATTGAATGAAATTGGGAAGGAAATATGTTTCTTAGGAAAGGAAAATGAAAGTTGGCTATGGCACAGAAGAATGGGTCACATGAACTTTGATAAACTTGTCAAAATTAGAAAAAAGGAAGCAGTGAAATAAATGCCCGAGATTTCAAAGCCAACAAATACTCTATGTGAGTATTGTCTACATGCAAAATAAACGAAAACCAAGTTCAAATCGAAAGTGTATTCCATGACAAAAACTTTGGATATCATACACATTGACTTATGTGTACCTACAAGAAAAAAGGGATTGAATGGAGAACAATATTTTATGCTACTAGTTGATGACTACACAAGAATGACTGCAGTTTCCTTTCTCAATAAGAAGTTAGAGGCATTCAAACACTTCAATATATACAAAGATATGGTTTATATTGAGATGGATTTGAAAATTACGTGTTTGAGATCAAACAATGGAGGATAATTTGCATAAGAGGAATTCATGGATTTATGTGGTGAACATGGAATAAAGATAGAGTTCTCAATAGCCAGGATGCCTCAACAAAATGGAGTTGTCAAAATGAAGAACAAAATAGTACAGGAAATGGCTAGAACCATTTTGAAAGATTCCAAGTTGGTTGACATCTTTTGGGAACAATAAATACATAAAATAGTTCAGATCCTAAACAAAGGAATGCTCAGAAATAACAGTGATAAGCCCCCTACGAGTTGTGGAAAGGAAAACCGACAAATGTGAATCATTTTGGAGTATTTGGAAGCAAATGTTATATCAAAAGAGAAGATGGAAGGCTTGGAAAATTTGACTCCTGAGTGGATAAGTGCATACTAGTTGGGTATTCAAGCAAAAACAAAACATATAAATGTTTCTATCCAAGAGTCAACAATTTTTTTGAAAGAATCAATGTAATGATTGATGAGACATATGTACAAAAGAACAAAGAAGGTAGAAAAGATTCAGAAGATCAAGATGAAGAGGAAGATCTAAAAGAAGAAGAAGAGCAACCGGAAGTAGAACACGAGGAATATGAGCAACAAATACCTCCTAAGACACCTAGATGACGAGTGTAGAAAAATCATCCACTAGAACATATTATTGGGAACAAATATGCATGAGTTGAAACCTAAAGAAGAATACGTTCACCAGAACAACAACACCTAGATCTATTATCCTCAGTTGAACCTAGAAGTTTTGAATATGATAGAAAATATGACCACTGTATCAAGGCTATGGATGAAGAGTTGGATTAGATAGAGAAGAATGACACATGGGAAATGGTTCTGAGACCGAAGAACGAGAACGTGATTGGTACAAATTGGTTTTTTCGAAACAAAATCAACAAGGAAGCACATGTAACTAAAAACAAAGAAAGGTTAGTATGCAAAGGATACACTCAGATTGAGGGTATACATTTTGAAGAGACCTTTGTCCTAGTTGTGAGGATGGAAACAATCAGATTGATATTAGCGTATGCATGTTAAAAAAGAATCAAGGTATACCAGATGGATGTTAAGTTAGCCTTCCTTAATGGAGAATTAGAAGAAAAAGTCTACATCGAACAACAAAAAGGATTTCTACTATCAGAGAAGGAGGAATATGTGTGTAGATTGAAGAAAACATTGTATGGACTTAAGCAACCCCTTGGAGCATGGTATTCAAGATTGGACATGTATATTCAGTAACAAGGATTCAAGAAGGAAAATGAAAATAACAATATCTACATAAAAGTGGATTGAGATAGTATATTAATAATTGAAGTTTATGTAGATGAAATTATCTTTGGAAGCGATGACGACATGATGAGTCAAAAGTTTGCAGAATGAGTTCAAAATGTCTCTGCTTGGTGAGTTAAATTTGTTTTCAGGATTACAGATATGTCAACGTGATAAAGGCATCTTCATTTCTTAGACAAAGTATATCAGAGAAATGCTAATGAAGTTTGGAATGGAAGATTGCAAACCAGTGAGTACTCCTATGTAGACTGTTAATGTTTATGCCATTATTATATTTCTTTGCATTTCAATAGATAAGAGAAAAATAAGAACAAGATCACTGAGAAATACATATTCACAAGAGACACAACATTTATCCTGGGAAACCTCTAGGGGAAGAAAACCCAACAAAAACTTCCTTATCATAAATTGCCAATACAATGTCAAGAGATAACTCAAACCAATACAG
>SNQJ01S0201080.1:0-15177 GCA_010110895.2 Picea sitchensis | reverse complement strand
AGCTCCTGTTTGGGTTAGGCTACCTCATCTTCCCTTGCATCTCTGGGGGAGAAACTCTCTGGAGAACATTGGGAATAAGCTTGGGCGCTTCCTAGACAGTGCGGAGCCGAAAGGGGATCAGTTTACCTGCGCTCATATTTGTGTTGAGGTTAACCTCGAGAAAGGACTCCCGGAAGCCATTAATCTCTCCCTGGGGGATTGGTGCCATATCCAAGAGCTGGATTATGAGCAGATTCCTTTCAAGTGCCTCTGATGCCATGCCTACGGTCATTTCAAAAAAAACTACCCCAAAGCCTCTCAGGAGCCCGGTCCAGTCAAAGAAGATGATTTTCAGCCAGTAACTAACCGACGAAGGCAGCCAAGGTGAAAGGATCCACAACCCCAGGCTCCGAAGTCCACTCATTCAGCAGAGGCAACTCTAGAAAATAAAAACATCTTTGATGCGCTGAAGGAAGATGAAGCCCAAGAACCAGAAGCAACAGCAGTTAAGGAAGACGCTCCAGCAAACGGAAGACTTCCGGATTCCTCCCTCCCAGAAACAGTAGCAGCAAGAGAAATTGGAGCTTCAGATCCGGTACCCTCTGTCCCTGCAGATCTGGTTGCTTCAGTCCCCTCTAGCGGCTCTGTGGAAACTCCTGAAACTGAAGACAACTCAGTTCCGTCTCCACCCCTTACCCGAGGGCGAAGAACCAACAAAGCGCACAGAGAAAAGGAGGCAGCCTCCAAAAATTTTTTAGGCTCTCAGAAAAAGTTGGATCCCTTCTTTAAGGGGAAAATTTCAACCCCCTCGGTTTAATGCTCTTCTTCTGTCTTCTACTGTGCTCACAGTTTGTGAAAATCTACTCATGTATGCATTTTTTGTCATTTTCTCGAATTAGCTCAAGAAGCAGATGGGATTGGTCTCCCAAGACATGCACAAGAAGATTGGAAGCACTGTTATAGGTCACCAACCTTCCTCAGATTTGTAACTTTCGGATTCTGGCTCGCCAGAATGCCACTTAATGCAACATTAACCGTTCTTGTCAAAAAAAAAAAAACAATAGAAATAGCACTTTGAATCTGAAAGCAATGTTCACGGACCTCTTCGAGGGGGAAACCTCCAGTTGAGCAGAGCTCTATTACAATAATATCCAAGCTAGATTTCTCATACCCTCGACTCCTATTTATACTAAAACGAAGCATCTAGAGGAAGATCCTTCTAGAAGAAGAAGATTTTATTAGGTCTTCTTACATCCAACTTATTCTATTTTATTGAAAGACCTTATTAATATTGACCTTTATTACATCCAAATATATTGTTCTACCTATGTGCGGGTTAGGACCCTAACATCGCACCAGGGTAAGGTGACTTGCTTCAAAGGGCTTGGAGCTCCAGGGGCCAAGTATTCATGGAATAGCAGACAATGTTCCTTTTCATGGCCTTCTTATTTGCATATGACACACCATATGTCTTCTCTTTTATCTTTTCCCTTGTTTTTTTTCATATCTTCCACCTGCAGAGACAAACTAGTTAGCTGACTCAAGATTTGACTCATACCTGAGCTGGATTCTCCCATAAGGGTTGATTCTAACTTCATGGCGATCTCCAACACCTCATCTTGCAAATCAATCTTCTATTGCATCAGAGGAACTCTGATGTGTGGTAAAAGGGCATCAATGAACCACTCTTTGTTCTACTTATCTAGGATCTGAAAATTCAAGTGGCTTGTTAGGGTCTTGAATCTTTGATCGAATTCCCAAATATTTTTGGCTACCTTCTTCTTGATCTCTTTCATCTCTGTAATACATTGTGACTCCAACTTGGGTTTCTTGAACTCTTCAGTTAATGCATTCTTGATCTCATTCAATGGCTTAGGTTGTGCAAGTCCTTGGACAAGCTTCATGTACCAACTTAGTGTGCGATCCCTTAGGGTAGTACTAAACTGGGTTCTTTTAACAACCTAATCAGTGACATTCTTAATAATCCATACGTCTTCACAAAGGAACCAGTATTGATCAGGGTCTTTAGACCCATATCCCCTAAAGATAGGGAGCCTCATCTCATCTGCCATAGATCTTCCTAGGCTTCCTAGGTTTCCTATTTGTGTATATGTTGAACTGCTAGTAATAGTACTCTGAGGACTCTGGTGACTCTGAATATTCTAATTTCTTAGTGTTGTTGATACAACAAGGGGATTAACAATACTTACTTCAGTAGTCTGTGCAGTTCCTGATGTTTGTTGCTCGTCTCGGGGAGGTTCTTTAGCTTTCCCTTCCTCTTCCCTTGCGGGTTCTAAATGCTCTTCATCTATCAGGTCTTCCTCTTCTCCACTATATAAACCCTCATCCCCGTATTTCTTCTTAAATAGGTTTGCAAGACGAACTTCTCTGAACGCTCTTCCACTGCGCATATGTGCAGCCTCTGTGTCGTTGTCACTGTCTGAATTTTTGAACATTATCTTTTCAAATCTGACCAATATACTGTATATTCAAGATGTTCTTCTCATGAAATAACATCTTGATCCTCAACTTTAGAAAATGTAAAAATTTTCCTCTAGGTCCCTTAAAGAAATATCTCTCTGCTTGGTTATATGACTCTACTCTGTCAATAGCAAACTCAATGATGTACCCTCCAATGGTGCTATCAAACCAATTATCTACTACTCGTGACATGAGGTTATCGACTCACTTGACATTCTTGATCAACATCGACGTCCAAACCACGGGAGGTCTAGATCTGATCTCAAATTGGGTATCTTCTAACCTGGATAACCACTCGTATAGCTCCTGATGGATTCCTCCAAAGAAAATCTCTTGTATATCAATAAAGATATATATCTCCAACCAATCCTCTGTACTAAGATTAGGTTTCTTGTTATGGGCTTCAGTGAAGTCGTTCTCTTGATCCTCTATCCGCTTTTGAATTTTTGTCTTTGATGGAAACCACCTTGACAGTCCCTCAAGAAGATTCTTGTCCCAGCAATAGAACCATTTCTTGGCACAAGGGCAGACCCAGGGTTCGACTCCGAGAGAGCACCAACAAGCCCTAGCTACTGAACCTTTTAGCAACACTTGTGAGGCAGATGAAGTCTCACCTGAAGCAGCTACATGGTGGTTAAAGGATAGATATGTATACAACCATAAGGAATGTAAAGTGGGTTCAAAGTGATCAGCACACAACAATCTAGTATTCTTTATCTTCCTAGGATCTACTACATAAGATATATCTATCATATCTAACACAATAATGAAATATAAATATACCAATCACAAAGAATAGAGCACCAATCACACATACAACATAAGATATACATGGTTCACCCTCTCTCTAGGGCTACGTCCACATAACTGTGCATTATAATGTATTAAGATGATGGATACAGTTCTTGTCTGCACTCTCAGCTAGCAAATCTTCTTTCTTCTCCTCTCTATCCCTCCTGCACACCCAGTTGCAGGGTTGATCTTTGCACCCAGCTAAAGATCTTACAATACCAGAAGGCTCTCACACTTATTTCTTCTCTATCACACAATATTACTCACTCGATCACATAATGACAAATACAACAATAATGATTCTAACATCAACAACCCAACACAGGTCCTTTAGACCTCTATTTATGCATTACAATAGCTCACTGACATCCTTAGGTCGAAACCTAGGTGTCACAAACCCTAGATACCAAAACCCTAGGTGTCTAAAACCCTAGGTCAACTTGACCCATGTTCTCAGGGCTTCGCCAACCTGTCTTTCCTTCCTTCTCACGCGATGCTCCAAAGCATCCAATGGTGGATTTTTCTGCTTGTTGAGTTGTGCACGATCCTTCTTTCTTGTTGATCTATCATCCTCGATCTCCTCCTTCAACGACTTTCTTCCTTTTACTTCGCTCTGTCTTTTCTGTGCTTTTGCTCACTTCAACCCAGTAAAAGTCACTGTCTTCCATGTAGTTTGCATTATGCCTTTCTTCCTTGATCTTCTATTATTTCCATAACCAAGGGCCAACAAGAATAAAAACAACAATGATGATACCTTTCTTGATATAAATCCAAGCTCAATTGTCTTTTTGAGGTGGTAACCTCCAAAAGAGAAAAGCTCTATTAAAATAATTCTTAAGTCAAGACGTTCCCATTCCTTCTACTCCTAATTATACTAATTACATCTTCTAAAGTACATTCTAGAGGAATATCTTTCTAGAAGTGGAAGCTTCTATTAAGTATTCTTACATTAGACTTGTTCACATTATTAAATAGGCCTTATTGACTAATGTCGACCTTTATTACATGGAAAAAATATTATTCTACCTATGTGAGGGGTTAGGGAAGTTAGGTCCATAACATGTCCTCCCCCTTCACAAATATCCTTGTCCTCAAGGATTGGGATGAGGAATTTTTTGCAAAATGGTAGTCGGCTCCTAGGTGACATCTTCTAGAGGTGCCTTCCATTGAATTGACACTTCCTTGATGGTGTGCTAACAGAGAAAACACTTGCACTGGTCCTAGACTTCTTGTGATGCAACCAAATGGAACCTTCTTCATCCAACTCAAGGATACTGGTTTGAGTTTGTCACTTAGTTCCAATCATTTTCTTTAAGCACGAGACATGAAAAATAAGATGGAGATTAGAGTGACTAGGCAAAGCTAGCTGGTAGGAAACAAACCCCACTCGCTCAAGAACTATATAAGGACCATAAAATTTGGGGAAATTTTTATTATAGTGTTAATCTTTGAGAGAAGTTTACTTATAAAGTTTCATATTAAGAAACACCTGGTCCCCTTCAATGATTTGGCATTCAGAATGACCACGATCCGCTTGTTGCTTCATGTGATTATGATCTAGGACCAAACTTTATTTGAGGGTATGGAGAATGGTTTATCGGATCATAATATTGTTTCCAACCTACTAAGCCTTGGATACACTTGTTATGTATGAGAGAACCGATAATGTATTTTTCCTATAGACTACTTCAAAAGGAGTCATGCGAGTGGAAATGTTGTAATATGTGTTGTACCAACATTCAATTAGGGGTAACCATTTAACCCACTGAATTTGTTTTTCAAACACAAAACCTCGTGAATACATTTCCAAACACTTGTTGACAACTTCAATTTGTCCATTATTTTAGGGATGATAGATAGTGCTAAGATGAAATTGGGTTCCTTGGAGCCTAAACAATTATTTCCAAAATCTATTGGTGAAAGTTGGATCACAATCAAACACAATATAGTGAAGCATGCCATGGATTTTTAATATATTATCCATAAAATATTGAGCCACCCTAGATGTGGTGAACAGGGGTTGAAGAGAAAAAAAATAAACATATTTCGAAAGACGATCTACTACCACCATGGAAACTGACTTATTTCCTAATTTAGATAAGCCAACAATGAAATGCATAGAAATATCCCTCCAAATAACAGGTGGAATCGAGAGAAGTTGGATTTTTCCTAGAGATTTGACTGTTTTTCCCTTATTGTGTTGACGTGTATCACATTCAATAAGGTATGGATGTTATGTTTCATGCCATCCTAGAAAAAATATCATTTGACCCATTCATAGGTTTTGGTAAACCATGAATTCTCGACTGTGGGTGAATCATAAAACTCAGAGAGCACCATGGATTTAATGTTTGACTATTTTATTAAATCCATGTCATGACCTTTGTAGTGAATCTCTTCATTGTTCCAAAAGTACCCTAGAGAAGCTTAAGGATCTTATTGCAATTTTTGGATTAGGATAGAAATTTTGGGGTCTTACAACCATTCTTGGTTAAATACCTGAAGTCGGTCTACCAAAATGAATGAGAGGGAAAAGAGGGACCCTTCTTCTTCATATTACCTTGAAAAAGCATCAGTAACCACATTTTCTTTTCCCTTCTTGTAGATGACCTCATAATCATATCCAAAAAAATTGGTCACCCATTTTTGTTTCTCCAGGATGAAATTGTTTGTTCCAAAAAATACTTAAGGCTGTGATGATCAATTTTAGTTTTGAAGTGTTTCCACAATAGATAAGGATGCCACAGATCCGTTGTGTGAAAAATAGATAGTATTTCCTTTTTATAGGTTGATTAGTGCAAATGTCTCTCTGACAATTGTTTTCTAGTGAAATCCAAAGGTCATCCATGTTGCATGAGGACTACCTCAATTCCTTTCCTTGACGCATAACATTCTAGAAAAAAGTCTTAGTGAAGTCCAGGAGTGACAGGACAGGAGTTGTGCACATAACATATTTCAAAGCTTGGGAGGATTTATCATTTGTTGGATTTTGTTAAGTGTCTGAATAGATCTAAAGATAACTCTCAAAATAAACCCAAAATATCAACAAGAATAATCCAAACCATTCACCAAATATTGAACACAAGAAATAGAGAAAACCCTTGAGCTAGGGTAACACCATATATTATTACGTATGGAAGGAATGCACTCCTCAAGAAACACTTGGTTGTTACAATGACAATATTCTTTGCTATGTTTCATTACATTGCTTACGCTTCTTTATATAGCTCTCTCTATATCATAGGAACCTTCTAGAGAGCCTTCTCACATTTATTACATCTAACTACCATAGTGGACCTCTATTAATATAGTGGACCTAGTCCACCTTACATTGAATAACTACATTCTCATATATTAAATGACTTCCTATAATAATACATAACCACATTCTCATTGGGTACCTCCATATGTATAATACATTCCATCCCCCTTCACATGTTACATCCTCGAAACACAAGAATAAACCATACAATATGATTGGCAAAGTAATGTATCCAATTGGTACCAAGTATGACCATCCATCCATCCTAATGGAAGTCGAACATGATGTTCATCTATTTCCTTTCCACCTGGATCTTGATCTGCATTATGTCAGTGTTGCCATGTGATTAGTTCTCTAGTCTGATGTCTTCATGTAGTGCTAGTAGACCTCCATGCACCTCTTGATCGGTTTCCTTTCTGGTTCTCTGTTGGTGCATAAATGTGTTGATGCACACACCCTTGCCTTGATGAATGTTGTGTCTCTATATGATGTGGATGGATATATACAACAATTGTAGGAATGTGTTCTTTTTTCTTAAAATCTACAACACATTGTGCCTTTGAGTCAAGGACATCCTTAGCTTCCCTATTGTGTCCTTCTTGTGGTTTTGGTTCATCTCCTTATGTAGACTCTGTCATTGATTCATCTTCAAACTAAACAATAAATTATTTACTGGCCTTTGTGGGCCCTTCTTTATTATTAAGAGACACATATTGGAATGTGATTTTCTTGTTTTTGTACCACAACTTCAAAAACTTCTTTTGCACATTAATATTAATGGTACCCATTGATTCTATCCAAGGATATCCTAAAACAATATCCACTTCGTCCATATCCATAACATTAAAATCTGAATGCAACACATATTTATCCATACTAACCTTCAAATATTTAAAAATTTGAACATTTTTACCCTCAACCTGTGTGCCTTGGATATTCTTTGCAGAAATTTGCAATATATTAACCAACTAAACATTGATAAAAATTTGTTGGCAACTAGAATTAATAGAAACACTGATATTTTATTTGTGAATACAACCATGAACCTGTAATATAGATTTTCCACCTGAAAATAAACTCTTGTTTCTCCCTTTAGCAGCATGAGACCATTTATCTAAAAGAAATTTTTCAAGTGCTTCATCAGAAAGTGCCATCAATTGGCTATAGCTATGTGATTACCACCAAATGGTTGCATCACCTTTTAAATAACACGATACCCAACGTTTCCAATTCTCTTTTGAAAATGACTTCAAGTATTTTATGAATTATTCAATATTAGGGCCATCATCATTTCCAGTAAAAAAAATCTTTATTGGGATAAATCTTCAACAAAAATTAGGATTAGAAATAACTTATTGCAGAAAATCGTAGCCTTTTCCGAAAAAACCCTAGAAGTTATTGAATTTAAAATTCTCATAACTTCACTTCCCGGACTCTGTTTTGGTTGATTTGTTTTTTGAAATCAGGTATTTTTCTGAGAAGAATTCAAATATCTAATTTTTTTGGCCAAATTATACACATAAAGTTTCATATCTGAACCTAAAGTGCACCGTCCTCTTTTTTCCCTAGAAAAATTCTGCAAAAAGAACAAAAATTTATTCCCTTCTTTGGCCAAGGAAAGTTCTTCGATAACACTTGTTAAGTTTTTGAATATATCTGAAGATAAATCTCAAAATAAACCCACAATATCAACAAGAATAATCCAAAACATTCACCAAATACTGAACACAAGAAATAGAGAAAACCCTTGAGGTAGGGTAACACCATATATTATTCCTTATGGAAGGAATGCACTCCTCAAGCAACACTTTCTTGTTACAATGACAATATTCTTCACTATGTTTCATCACATTCCTTACAATTCTTTATACAACTCTCTCTATCTCCTAGGAACCTTCTCACATTTATTACATCTAACTACCATAGTGGACATTTATTAATATAATGGACCTAGTCCACCTTACATTGAATGACCAAATTCTCATATATTAAATGACTTCCACTAATAATACATAACCACATTCCCATTGGGTACAGTTTATTACCTCCCTAGGTATACTACATTCCATCCCCCTTCACATGTTTCATCCTTGAAACATGAGAAGAAACCATACAATATGATCAGCTAAGTAATGTAGCCAACTGGTACCAAGTACAACCATCCATCCATCCATCCCAATGGAAGTCGAACATGATGTCCATATGTTGCCTTTCCACCCTAATCTTGATTCGCATTATGTTGATGTTTCCATGTGATTAGTTCTCTAGCCTGATGTCTTCATGTAGTGTTAGTAGGCCTCTATGCACCTCTTGATTGGTTTCCTTTCTAGCTCTCTATTGGTGCATAAATGTGTTGATGCACACGCCCTTGCCTTGATGATTGTTTTTTCTCTATATGATGTGGATGGCGATATACAACAATTGTAGGAATATGCTCTTTTTTCTTCAAATCTACAACACATTGTGCCTTTGATTCAAGGACCTCCTTAGCTTCCCTATTGTTTCCTTCTTGTGGTTTTGTTTCATCTCCTTCTGTACACTCTGTCGTCAATTCATCTTCGGAATCGACAATAACTTCTTTATTGGCCTCCATGGGCCCATCTTTCTTATTAAGAGACACATCCTGCAATGTGATTTTCTTTTTTTTGTACCAAAACTTCATAAACTTCTTTTTCACATTAATATTAATGGTACCCACTGATGCTATCCAAAGATATCCAAAAACAATATCCACTTCATCCATATCCATAACATAAAAATATGAATGCAACACATATTTATCCATATTAACCTTCAAATCTTTAAAAATTTGAACATTTTTACCCTCAACCCGTGTGCCTTGGATATTCTTTGCAAGAATTTGCAATCTATTAACCAACTGAATATTGATAAAATTTTGTTGGCAACTAGGGTTAATAGAAACAATGACATTTTCTTTTTGAATACAACCATGAACCTGTAATATAGATTTTCCACCTAAAAATAAACTTGTGTTTCTCCCTTTAGAAACATGAGACCATTTATCTCAAAGAAATTTTTCAAATGCTTCATCAAAAAGTTCCATCAATTGGCTATATCTATGTGATTGCCACCAAATGGTTGTATCAACTTTTAAATAACACGATACCCAATGTTTCCAATTTTGTTTTGAAAATGACTTCAACTATTTTATGAATTCTTCAATATTAGGGCCATCATATTTTCCAGTAAAAAACACCTTTCTTGGAATAAATATTCAACAAATAATAGGATTAAAAATAACTTACTGCAGAAAATTGCGGCTTTTTCCAGAAAACCCCTGAAAAACTGCTGAATTTAAAATGCTCATATGTTCACTTCCAAGACTCCGTTTCGGCTGATTTGTTTTTTGAAATATGGTATTTTTTCGAGAAGAATACAAATATCCAATTTTTTTGGCCAAATTCTACACATAAAGTTTCATATCTGAACCTGAAGTGCATCGCCCTCTTTTTTCCCCTAGAAAAATTCTGCAAAAATAGAAAAAAATTATTTCCTTCTTTGGCCAAGCAAAGTGCTTTGATACCACTTGTTAAGTGCCTGAATAGATCTGAAGATAACTCTCAAAATAAACCCACAATATCAACAAGAATAATCCAAACCATTCACCAAATACTAAACACAAGAAATAGAGAAAAACCTCGAGGTAGGGTAACACCATATATTATTCCTTGTGGAATGAATGCACTCCTCAAGCAACACTTTCTTGTTACAATGACAATATTCTTCACTATATTTCATTACATTGCTTAAACTTATTTTTATATCTCTCTCTATCTCCTAGGAACCTTCTAGAGAGTCTTCTCACATTTATTACATCTAACTACCATAGTGGATATTTATTAATATAGTGGACCTAGTCCAACTTACATTGAATGACCATATTCTCATATATTAAAATAATTTCACTAATAATACATAACCACATTCCCATTGGGTACCTCTCTAGGTACCTAATATTACCTCCCTAGGTATACTACATTGTAGTATACCTAGAGAGGTAATATGAGGTACCTAGGGAGGTACCTCATATTACCTCCCTAGGTATATTATAGAGTCTAACTGAAAGAACTCTTTTTAAGGAGAGCAATGAGTGGAGCTACAATTTTTCCATAACTATGAAAAAAATTGTGATAATATCCCATTAATCCTAGGAAACCACATAATATTTTATGAGTTTTAGGGTGAGGCCAATAATTCATAGCTTCAATTTTCTTAGGATCCACCGGTACACCATCCTTGCCAACAATATGACCCAGGTACTAAACTTCAAAGGATACAAAAGAACATTTAGACTATTTGAGAAAAATTTGGTGTTGAGATAGTATATGCAGACCTTGATCCACATGGGCATGATGGGCTTGCCAAGTTTTACTATAGATGAGAATAGAATCAAATAAAAATAAGACAAATTGATGAAGGAAGGGATGGAAGACATGATTCATGAGACTTTGAAAAGTGGAGGAATCATTATATAGGACAAAGGGAATGACCAAGAACTCATAGTGACAATCATGAGTTCAAAATGCAGTCTTGGGGATGTCTTCTTCCTTCATACATATATGGTGGTAGCCAAAATGAACATGAAATTTGGAAAAGTGTTGGGCACCACTCAATTTATTCAAAAGGTCATCAATGAAAAGGATGGGAAATTTGTCCTTCATTGTGATTTTGTTGAGGGCACAAAAATAATGACACACGATTTTCCAAGTTCCTTATTTCTTGAGTACCATGACTATTGGAGAAGAATAATGGTTGGTACTCAAATAGATAACACCCACTTCTATAAATTCTTGAACAATTTTCTCAATTTCATTTTTGGGAAAAGGGATGACGGTAAGGGCGAACGTTGTGAGGAAGACTTTCAGGGAATAGAGGAATGGAATGATCATGGATGCCATAGGAAGGGGGAAGGCCATGGGGTTGTTAAAAATATCTTGGTGTCAAGATATTATATATTGGAGGTCAGGATGCACAGAGGGTGTCTCAATGGATTGAATAGAATGGAGTTAGGAAATAATTCCATAATGATGTTTTTTGAGGAGATTTTCCATTTTGTGGGAGTTGATGAGTTGATGATCTCAGGTTATCCTTTTGTGATGCCTTTGAACTTATATTGTTGTCCCTCTTTTTGGAATTGCAAGGTGAGGTCCTTAAAATCCATGGTAATGGGGTTGAGAATGTGTAACCATTCAACACCAAGCACTATGTCACAATTGCCCATGTATATAGAAAACATATGATATTTCATATGGTACTGACCAATTTGTAGGAGCACATTTTCATAACGCCCCCCACATTTCATGGAACCACCATTGGGAATCATGACCTGAAAGTTTTTGACACCATGGATATAAAAATTGACTTCTTGGGAAATGCGGTGATGAATAAAATTATGTGTGTTTCCACTATCAATTAGGATGATGATTTTCCTATGTTTAATGTATCCAATTAACTCGAGGGTTTGGGGAGAAAAGAAGCCAGTGAGGTCATTTAGAGAAATTAGTGATTCAACTTCAGGAGGGTCAGAGGGCAGAGTAGGATCATTTTCTTGGGGTGTTTCTTTAACAGGGGAGACATCAACATCCTTGTTAGAAACATCCTAAGAAATATCCATAAAAGGATTTTGTTCTTTGCACTTGTGCCCCATAAAATATTTATCATCACAATTATAGCAAAGGTCCTTGAGTTGGCGTTCAACCATTTGTTACATAGTTAATTTTTGGATCTTGAGAGGAGTAGCAAGAGGGGCGATATTGGTGAATCTAGGGCGAGGAATAAATGAGTTTTTTTTGTTTTGGGTGGAGACAATCTATTGTACTTATTTGACATATTTAGTATCTTCCATCCAAGTCTAGGGGCAAGCCATGTGGACCTGGGCACATATTTCATCCTTTAGGCCATTGATAAAGAATTCACTAAAGAAGGAATCAAATATTCCCTCCATTCTAAAAGCCAAGTGCTCAAAGGAGGAACCTATAAATTCTTCCACTATGCCAGACTTTTTCAGCTTGGTCAAACGACCTAAATGGTGGGTGTTTGTTTCAAAGTGTTCATAAATCTCTACAAGAAACCATGTCCAAGAAACATACCCCTAGCATGGATTTTTACATCATTTCCAATATTGCTAGTGTTCAAGATCCATATAGAGAACACCATAACGAAGTTTGGCTCGCTCATTAGTAATTCCATGCAAAAAAAAATAATGTTCCATTTGAGTGAGCCGACATGTGGGATCTGAGCCATCAACTTTATTGACCTCAACTCAGGGAAGATAGGGATCGTGATGAAAGGAGTTAGAATGAAAGGTCATACTATGGGAGGATTTAGCACCATCTATGTGTGACGATTGTTTAGAGAAGGGATCAGGGCCCTGGGATCAGTTCAAAAATTGGTTGAGAGTGGATTTGATGGTGTCAAATTCACCCATGAATGTGTTATCGATGGAGTCAAATATGTTCTTGACTTGGTCCTTGAGGATTTCAAGTTCAGAAATGATGGAAGCAATGTCAAAAGTCAGTTTCTAGATGTTCTCCTTCTTTTGTTTGGTTTCAACTTGCAGGTCTTGGTTGCAGGTTGTGTCCATTTGAGAAGTATGGGTTATTGGGAGGGGGAGTGGGTCCATTAAAAAAATGATTATAAGTGATATATACCACTACGATTAGGGTGACAAGAGGAAACAAATGGGGTATGGGGGGAAATAAGGGTGTCGTGAAAGGGGTTGGCTCCATGGGAAAAAAAGTTTTAAAAATGATAGGTACCATGACAATCAGGGTCAAGAGAGGAATACAATGGGATAGGTTTTGAATAAGAGTGTCGACGAGACCACTATACTCTATTTTTTTCTTTCTTACTCTTGCATAGTTATACTCCAACCTCAAGGATATTACAATGGATAAATGTCCAAATTATTAACATGAAAAATTGTGTAGGAATTTAGCAACCATAATGCAAGAGGTAGTGTTGCATGACAAGATATCCCTTATGTTCCTTTTCTAGTCTATTCCATTCCCAAGGGTTAGGGTTTTCAAGGTTCCTATAAACAAGGGTTTTCCCTATGCTAAAGCTCTTTCATATATGTGTGGGGTCGAAAAGTAGTACTCAACCCAATATCTCAGTGAATCAATTAAGGAGACTTGGCCCTACCCTTGGTCATACTACGGGATTACCCAGGTACTAGAGATTATCTTCCCAAATGCAGTTCTCAGTTTCACTATAGCATTTAGGCAACCAATC
This sequence comes from Picea sitchensis, assembly GCA_010110895.2. Classification (NCBI taxonomy): domain Eukaryota; kingdom Viridiplantae; phylum Streptophyta; class Pinopsida; order Pinales; family Pinaceae; genus Picea; species Picea sitchensis. The sequence goes on along the minus strand of SNQJ01S0201080.1, from coordinate 1,409 downwards.
AACTAATTTGGAGCTGGTTTCAGGAGACCTAGGGCACTTCCAATAAAACTAATGGTATGTAGGAGTGATATCCATGTACAAATTATCTATGATTCGGTACTACTCGAAGGGGTACCAATAAGGGTTACAGAGATTTCCAACAAGGTGAAATATTTGTTTGGAGTAACCCCGTGGAATCATCTGTATTTCCTAGATGTAGCCTTCCCCAACCAAAAATTTACCCACTAGATGACATATCTATGTGCTTTAAAGATGTTGACAATACATGTCTCTACCCTAAAAAAAATTCCCACAATTTCTACCAAGGAAATTATTCTAACACCACTTGTAAGGTACAAGATGTATTATAATAGGCAGAAGTAGAAATATTGCAGCAAATACCAACGAAACAACAAAATATAGAGAATAAAATTACCAACAATGATAACTTTATTGATATAAATCCAAGTTCACTTGCCTCTTCAAGGGGGAAACCTCCAAGAAAGCATATCTCTATTACAATAATTCTCAAGACAAGACTTTCTCATGTCTTCTACTCATATTTATACTAATTCTATCTTCTAAAGAACATTCTCGAGGAAGATCTTTATATAAGTAAAAGCTTCTATTAAGTCTTCTTACATTAACTTCTTCATATTATTAAATCGGCCTTATTAACTAATCTTTTCTACATGAAAAATATATTATTCTACCTACTTGAGGGATTAGGGAGGTTAGATCCTAACAAATGAATTTTAAAATACACTAGTAAAATAGGATTAGATGTCAAAAAAATGTATATGTTCTATGAGTATAGGTTGTTGTTACTTTTCTACAAATCCTTGGCTTTATAGACCAATTGTTGTGGAAGAAATTATTTTATGGGCTTTTGAAAAGTTCATTAAACATTTTTATCTACCAAAAGATGTGATGCAACTTTCAATGTTTTGTCTTGAGAATATTACCATATTTTTTCATTTTATTATATTCTTATTTACCTATGTTAGATAAAAAAATTATATCGATAAGTATTGAAAATTATATTATTTTAAATACATTAAATTTAATACAAGAATACGATTATTATTGTTGTTATTATTATTTTTATTAAATTAATAATATTTATTGTTTCAAAAGTACTTTATGATGGGTGAAGTGTCCACTCTAAACATTGAACGTTTCAAAAATTTCAGACACAATTTATTTCCAAAACTACAAAATTAACACAATTAATTATAATTAAATATGCTTTAATCTTGTAACTAAAAATTAACCTTTTAAATAAATGACTAAAACCAAAAGTAAACACTAAAACCTCAACTCATGTTGTCTTTAAAAATAGATTGTACACGTAAGTCGTTTGAAATTTGAAGTTGATTTAGTTTCATGTTACTTTTAAAAGATGATTTAGATGGCGCTGCTCTATTGGG
>SNQJ01S0201079.1:0-12745 GCA_010110895.2 Picea sitchensis | reverse complement strand
AGATATTCTCTCAACCTCTCCAGTTATCTTTAGAATAAGTTAGATCTGATAACAAACTATACACTCTATATAATAGAGTCCATTGTATTGATATTGTAAGCAATTGAATATTTGTTTATCACTCTACTCTCCCATTTTAACATTATTGAGGTAAGTTTAATTGCTCTAATTTGAGTATTCTAATTTATTAAAGTTGTTATTGTTATCAGTTAGATTTGAATATTTTTTCCAATAAATATCAAAGTAACCATCATGTTTCGGTGTTTTTCATTGTTTTGACTTTTATTTTCTCAAATAATTTGAAATTATCAAAAGCATTGTGTTGGAATTGAAACTAGTTTTCATATGGTAATAAACATATAGTTTGATGGATAAGTGTTAATAATAAAATTTTATTGATGAGACCGAGAATTATTAATTAGATTCATTTTTAACTGCTTCTAATCTAGTTCAAGCTATAAGACTTTAATATATAGTTGACTTGATATGATTAAATAATAAAATGATTTTAACGATATCATTTCATTTAGAAAGCGGCATTTTTAATCATTTAACTAGGAATTTAACCACTCGTCAGAAAATCATTTACATTTGTAACAATATGACAATAATTGAATTCTTGGAAAAAGATTTTATTGATGGTTTTCATAAACACCTCTCACAATTTTTCATAATATAATAATGATTTTTGCACTAGGAGATAGCATCTAGAGACATCATTAGATAAACAACCTACCCAAATATACATATCGATTGTTTTCATTAGGCAAAATATTCAAATCAAAAGGAAAATGCGTTTGATTGCCCAATTTTGGCATGGATGCAACTATTCTACTCCCATAACGTGGATTTGTTTTGGATGTCACTATTATCCTCCCATGTCGGCTAGACTCAAAAAATTCATATGGCATATATTATTTAGCATTCACGTTCAAATCCTCTACTATAGATCATCAAGCCCTTCATTGACACTTAAAGGTAGGGCTAATCCAACTTTTTTTCATCTTAGAGATCTCTCCAATGCTTTTCGATCATCATTGGTGAAGTCGAAATTCATTATAAAATTATTATTTAAGTCAATCAAAAATCTATCCAAAAACTCCTTCATTTCTAAAAATTTATGGTAGTCCCAAGGTGCATGATCAACTGCAACATGCTAATTGAAATGTGTTTTCTTAGAATCATATAATGCATTCAAATTGATATGTAAATACCATAAAATATCGCAATAAAGTAAACTTTAATGGAGGATTTTCATAATATAATGAAGCATCACATGTAATCCTTGTAAATTCTCTAATATCTCATATATAATCAAATCACAATTAGTGTTTCCTTCATCAAGGCCATTGTCGCCTGTTAGCACTCTGTAAATTTGTTCGGTTGATAAAAAAACGAAAGAGGTAACCTACAAACCACTTTAGAGATGGGTACTAGCCTTCTCAGCTCGGAGAGGGCTCTCTCTTATCACTTGGTCTTTAACAAATGAGTTTTATTTAACAAATCAATGTCTAGGTTTTGCTGTTTTGAAGGGTTTTTTATAAAAAAAATTGGCAAGGAAGAGGAGGGACACTTAGGGCTATGGAGTCAAACTCCTAAAAACTAATGGAAGCACTGACTAGTTAGTAGAACTCTCCAGAGGATAAAGGCTAAATGAGGTGATGAATCTGAGTTATAAATTGAAATTTGCATAGAGTAAGAAGAAAGGAGAAACATATAACTACATCAGAGAATTAAATAAAATGAATTCTGACTTAGTTAGGAAGAACTTAACACAATTTAAATCACTTAAGTCGAGAGCATCACAAGATGAATTATGGGCCTTTAACTATCTAATTTAAACAAAAGACAATGAAAATGAAATCAAGATCACGGGAAATACATACAAAGAAAGAAGATGAAACTTAGACCACCACCATTAGAATATTTTCATGGAAAATTCAGGACATCTGCATGTGCATTCTATTCAGCTTCAGAAAATTACATTCAAGTTCCAAATAGATAAAATTATTCCCTTTCACTTCTGCCAACTCTTAATACATCTGAAACTCGTGATATTTACACAACCTAAGTTTCTTCAGTTTGAAATCGATTACAATGATAATAAAGAAACGTTTTGGTTCTGAAACCGATTACAATGATAAGAAAGAAAACGTTTCAAGACCCGGATTCTGGCTCCTTTGATGTTTTGGTCCCTTTCTTCGCTACTTTTTATGCTTCTGAGGTTATGATGGGATCCATGGTCATGATGAAAAATAGCTGGCAATAAGCGGAAATGGCATGCAGGTTGTGTATTGTTGAGCTCCAGGTGGAAGATGGTGGTCATGCCAAGGTTCTAACAGTCCAGCGTTCAAAATAATAATCGAATAAAATAAATGATTAAATTCTCTTTCATACTTTTCCATTTTTCGAGGGCATGAGAAAGTGGGTTGAGACAACCCGCTTTTCACCCCGAAATTCACCTGGTGATGCCATGTATCCCCAAGAGAAAACTGCAGTTTAAATTTTGGGACCACTCTCCAAAATTAAACCCCGCGCAGTTTCGCCCCCCGAAATTGTTCTCGGTCGTTGATCTTGAGAAATTAGGATCTGCAATGCGTCGGGCCCGATAAGCTCAGTGATCCTGCCATATTTATCCCTTTCCTACCATATTTAACCCCTTTCCTAGTTTGTCATGCTTCCAAACCAATTTACCATTCCGCTAGATTCTGAAATCTTGATTTCACATAAAATATTTAATGGTGACTAACATGGGCTCCAACTAAGGATTCTATCCTCCCAGTGAGGTAGAAAATAACTCATAGACCCAGTGACTGATCCATTGGGCTTCTCCCAAAACATGTGTGTAACCTTCTCTGACCTGTCACCAGTATCTACTGAAAACCCAAGTCTGTACACTTCTCTCAACTAAAATCTGAATGCTAAATACACCATTACAATCTGAATGTACACATTGTTGAAAACCCAAAATTAAAACTGCTTGACTAGCAAGATTATTTGCACACTCCTATATACTCTAAAACTGTTGAAATGAATACTCAATCAAGTGATGTTAAAGTACCAATGTAGCCAATCAAGCAATTGGCTTTCGAATTGTCCTATGCTCACATTTTTCTTAAGCAAGCAGACAAATGTAAAAGATGGCAGCTGAAAACAAAAAATGAATCCAAAATATGAGCTTATAAATGAAACAAATTCCACCTTCACTGATGATTGTAACAGGATGGTCACAAGATCTTGAAAACCATGAAAAATCATTTCTTCTTGATGAAAAAAAATAGAAAGACAAGCCTCTTTCATAATTGTTTATTGTTCTTGCTCTATTTCTTCAGTTCTGAGAACATTTTCAAATGAAATGGCATCAATAGATTTGCCTACTCTTCCATGCATATCAACAAAAAAATTCATACATCCTTGAAGATCTTCAAATATGACATCCATAGTATGTGCAGCAAGCCTATCCTCTTGTTCATCAAACAATTCTGATTTGGTTTTATTAACCTTTGGGAATTTTGCTCGAGGACTGTCATTTTGACTTTCAAATGAATGAAGGGAAATAATTTCGTGTTCATAATATTCTTGCAAATGTGAAAATATAACATCATGAACTATTTCACAGTCTAGATTTCCCATGTATGCATTATCAAAACCATGATTTTCAAAGGAATTAAATAAAACAACTGCCTCTTCATTATCTTTCTATATTTCTAATTGAAAAGTGGCATACACTGTTTTGTTGTTTTCCTGAAACTCTATGTCATTTGTTGGTTCATTGGTTGAAGTCTCCATAGATGCAGTTTTAGAACCCTCATCCATGTCTAGGCCACTTAGGATTTGAACAACCACATCATTCACAGGGGAAGAAAGACAACTTTGAAACACTTTGTCTTGCTGGAAATCTTGATGAATATCTTCATCAAGTTCAGGAAAAAGAAAATGACTTTTAGCAACAATTTCTTGATTAGCTTCATATTCATCCAAAGGAGGAATTACTATTTGTTGTTGGGATGAATATTCATAAAGGGATTCTATGATTTCATCATTCATACACCCTTCATTACCAAAAACATTTTCAAGGTACTTAATGAAATGTTCACAAAATTCACAACAATCTTCAAACACCAACAATGAAGGATTAGATTCTCCATAATACTTAAAGAATGTTATGTGGAAATCCTTAAGAGAGTATAAGCTACTTGGTTTTAAACCTTCATACCATAATCTTTCTTTCCCCTCTAGAGTAGCCATAAACATTTTCATCAAACAATCCTCATGAAATTCAACCCCCAGCTTACATATGTGCATGTGAAATCTTATCAAGTGCAAGGCAACATCATTTCCTTTCCCATATTTGAATTTAGGCAAATATTTTTGCCAATCTATGTGAGGAATACGATTTGGAAAGCCAGGAATATGAGACGATTCATTGGAGCGTACCTTGCAGATCTGTGATCCATCTTGAAGTATTGGAGTCATCAATAAAATCTTTAGGCTACTGAGTCTTTGGATAGTGGAGTCGCCATGAAAATTTTGAATTCTAGATTCTTGAAAATGGATTCGTCAGGTGAATGATGTAAATCCTTTTTGTGTCTGAATACTTTCACCATCAGTACTCAGATATGAACTTTTTCGTTTATCCCAGGGAATATTTCACCTTCGCTCCCCAGCAACTGCGCCAAAATGTTAGCACTCTGTAAATTTGTTCGGCTTATAAAACAAACAACAGAGGTAACCTACAAACCACTTTAGATCTAGGTACTAGCCTACTCAGCTTAGAGAGGGCTCTCTCTTGTCACTTGGTATTTAACATATGAGTTTTATTTAACAAATCAATGGCTAGGTTTTGTTGCTTTGAAGGGTTTTTTATAATTTTTGTTGGCAAGGAAGAGGAGGGACACTTAGGGCTATGGAGTCAAACTCCTGAAAACAAATGGAAGCACAGCTGGTTGGTAGAAATCTCCAGAGGATAAAGGATAAATGAGGCGATGAATTTGAGTTATAAATTGAAATTTGCGGAGTGTAAGAAGAAAGGAGAAATAACTACATCAAAGGATTAATAAAATGAATTATGGCTTAGTTAGGAAGAACTTAACACAGTTTAAATTGCTTAAGCCGAGAGAATCACTAGATGAATTATGGGCCTTTAACTATCCAATTTAAATAGAATACAATGAAAATGAAATCAATATAACAGGAAATACATAAAAAGAAATGAGATGAAACTCAGACCACCACCATTAGAATATTTTCATGGAAAATTCAAGATATATGCATGTGCATTCTATTCAGCTTCAGAAAATTGCATTCAAGTTCCAAATAGATAAAATCATGCCCTTTCACTTCTGCCAACTCTTAATACATCTGAAACTCCTGATATTTATACAACCTGATTTTCTTCGGTTTGAAACCGGTTACAATGATAAGAAAGAAAATTTTTGGTTCTGAAACCGATAACAATGATAAGCAAGAAAACTTTTCAAGACCCAGATTCTAGCTCCTTTGGCGTTTCGGTCCCTTTATTCGCCACTTGTTATGATTCTGAGGTTATGATGGGATCCATGGTCATGATGAAAAATACCTTGAAATGAGTGGAAATTGCGTGCAATTGGTGTACTGTTGAGTTGCAGGTGGAAGACGGTGGTCACACCAAGGTTCTAATGGTCCAGCATTCAAAATAATAACCGAATTAAATAAATGATTAAATGACCTTTTATACTTTTCAATTTTGGGGGGGCGTGAGAAACTGGTTTGAGGCAACCCACTTTTTGCCCCAAAATGCACCTGGTGATGCCATGTATCCCTAAGAGAAAATAGTGGTTTAAATTTCGGGATCGCTCTCCAAAATTAAACCCTGCATAGTTTCACCCCCTGAAATCATTCTCGGTCGTTGATCTTGAGAACTTACGATCTGCGATGCGTCGGGCCCGATCAGCTCAGCGCTCATGCCAGATTTATCCCTTTCTTGCCATATTTAGCCCCTTCCCTAGTTTATCAGGCTTCCAAACCAATTTAGCATTCCGCTAGATTCTGAAATCTTGATTTCACATAAAAAAAAATAATGGTGACTAACACCACCATCTCCTCCTACAATAATGTCCCCATTTATTTCTTCATGAGCATTCTCATTTTCCCCATTTACATCATGTGTATGAGGCATATAAGTGTATCGGTCTTCCACGAGTTCATCCAATGTTGCTTCCTCTATATCATCTTCTTCGTAAACTTCATTAATTCTTCCATATAGAGCACTAAATTTCAAAACATTTTTTAATGTATTACCTCCTATCACCGATGGGAAATTACATACTAACATATTTGGAGTAGATGTTGATACAATGTAATATTTTCCATGATATATATGGATAATAACCACGTATGCACCTTTAAAATTTTAAGGAGGACTGACATCATTGCCAATAATTATCCTAGATTTCTCTAATTTTGTCTCAATATACCTCTCCTTCTTCCAATTTATTATAAATCCACACTCCTTTAAATAGTTTTGATGCACGAAAAAGGGTTCTACCCTCTTCAACTGGGAGAAATTCAACCAATCCATTCTCCTAGAACATTTATGAATCTAGACACATAATAACTTGGTCTTTATGAATCAATGGTATGATTCAATTACACCATTGGACTGTTGATTAGCACGAGGAAAGTCTCAGTATTATTTTTCCCACATAATGAAAAAAAGATAACCAATCATCAATACATTAAGTCAATATGACAATTAAGTATAAAAAATAAAATGGCCTATGTTATGGAAAGTAATCTAAGACAACATAATGAGTAACTTTCATATCTTATCCCTTTCTAACCAATGTTTCCTAAAGTAGTCCAAAAAATTAACTCCGTCGGTAATTTTTTCAAATAATGTTTTCAATGTCTCGGCAATGACATCATGATCATGAAAACAATGCGTTATATCATCTATACTGTGACATAATTATATGGATCTTTTATGGGAATATGATCATTTAAATGCATTATTTGACCAAGCATGACAGACATGCCAAATGCAAAGGAGGACATGACAACAAAAAATTTCTTGACAACAAAAAATGATATTGTTTTTGTGTTAATTGAACATGATTAATAGTTTAAAACCAAGCATTTTCATCATCAAATGTAATAACAAAAAATGTTTAGGATTCCAAGCGTTAATGAGAATTCATATATTCAGAACACTCAAAATATTTGTCTCACCTCAATGGTTGAATTTATGCTAATACATCATCTATCATGAGAATGTTGAGTTTCCAATATGGGCAGTGTTTCCTACATGCATATAGGAGTGGTCTAAGCCATTGGGTTATATATGATTCTCTATTACATGAGAAAATTTCCCATGAAACAGGAACACCAATATATTGAGAATCGAAGGCAAGAACTGTGTACAAAAAAACTACACAAACAAATACAATAAATAAATTCTCAATTTTAGAGCATTTATAATGAATGAAACATTGAACTCAATAGAGACATCAAAAAACTAATGAAACTCACCCCATATGTGTTCATTCTAAATGTAGAATCCAAAGCCAACATTTTGGTGTGAGAACATTTGACCATCATATCAAACATCCATTCGGTTTGGATGCCAATGATCAACCATACATTCTCACCTTGTGGCCTCTGATAGAAAAAAAAATGATTTTTTTCTCTTGTTGATACTACTTGTTAACACTTAAAGAATCCTTGGGATCTAATCAATACTTGTCTTTAATTTGGTGGTTGAATATATTGAAGACATATTTTCTACATAATTAAGGTCTCAAGAACCCATCACAAAACCAAATATCCCAACAAGGATATGACGTTCAAAGATTACATAAATTGGAACACCAAGCCCACATACTGTCTTTATCATTTATTATATCTCTTATGAAAGATGAGGGGTTGGTCAAAGACTTTGGATCGCCATATCTATCATAGTTTCCATGGCATGGCCAACCATTATGATCCTCATGGAGGTACTCATTATAGAAAATAATTGCAACCACTAGCATATCATTCATTTCATTTGATATAAATTTGCACTAGCATCCTCTTTTTTGGACAAAAATCCTCTTCCTTAATGTTGTTTCCAGGCGTTTTCTAAGATCATTTGGGCCATAAAAACATTGGAACCTACAAAAAAATGACATTCAAATCAATATTAGTACACAAAATTAATACCAATAATATTTTTTGGAAGCGATATATATCTAGAGAACATGTATTGGATTAAATGATCATAATAAATACTAATAGGGCATAGTTTAAGGGAATTGGTCCCGTCATAGAAGAATCACCATCATCAAGGTGAATCCTAGGAGATGTTCATAGAAATGTACATGGTGCATATAGATTGTTTTTCTCTCCTGTAAGGATTTCTTCCAACCTACCAATGGTATCAAGGAAATACAATCAATAATGACATCTTCACGATGTATGTCATTCCAAAAAATGTCTTGTATTGAAAAAGTATGCTTGTCAAATAAACTTTGAATAGGGAGGTTCTTGATGTAATAATATTTTGTCTTGTGAACCATTGTGACAACAATTGTAATGTTTTCATTTAATTCCAACACATTATAAATGTAGATCAAACAAAGTTAAATAAAGATATGTCTCTCTCAAATAAAGAAGTTACATTTTTGTTTATTAGCAATCTAATTAAATAAATTGGCAGACTTTTTTTGGGAAAAAATTTTGAATGTTTCAAATAATAGATAATGGTCATGTGAATAAGATTAATTGTATCTGTTTTTACTAACTGTAAAAATCTTGTACAATTCATGACAAGAATGAGAATATTGTGTTTTAGGAAGGGATGGTTGACCCTTCCCCAAGCTTCCTCATGAATTGAATATTATACTTCAGAAATGCTTGACCATGCCTTCCCCGCACTCCCCCTTGATAAGAATACTATGCGTGAGGAAATTTTAACCAACCCTTCCTCGATTTCCCCATATATGTGAATAATATCTGGGAGGAAGGGTCGATCAGTCCTTTATTTGGCTCCCCCTCTAGATGAATATTATACTTGAGGAAGGGTCATTCGACCCTTCCCTGGGCTCCCTCTTGATAATAATATTAAAATATTGAGGAAGGATCAACTCACCCTTCCTCAACCTTCCCCTATATGTGACTACTATTCCAAAGTAAGGGTCATTCAACCCTTTCTCAGGATCCCTCTCATCATGAATACTATGCACCTTTCCCAAGATCCTTGACGACAATATTACTATGTTTGAGGATAGATATGGCGATCGTTCCCCTGGATCCCCTTCAACAAGAATATTATGCTTGAGGAAGGGTTAGCTGACCCTTCCTCAAGCTCCCCCTCCACATGAATACTATGCTCGAGAAAGGATCATATAACCCTTCCTCATTCTTATTCTCGATGATAATAGTAATATTGAGGAAGGTTTGGCCAACCCTTCCNGGAGGTTCTTGATGTAATAATATTTTGTCTTGTGAACCATTGTGACAACAATTGTAATGTTTTCATTTAATTCCAACACATTATAAATGTAGATCAAACAAAGTTAAATAAAGATATGTCTCTCTCAAATAAAGAAGTTACATTTTTGTTTATTAGCAATCTAATTAAATAAATTGGCAGACTTTTTTTGGGAAAAAATTTTGAATGTTTCAAATAATAGATAATGGTCATGTGAATAAGATTAATTGTATCTGTTTTTACTAACTGTAAAAATCTTGTACAATTCATGACAAGAATGAGAATATTGTGTTTTAGGAAGGGATGGTTGACCCTTCCCCAAGCTTCCTCATGAATTGAATATTATACTTCAGAAATGCTTGACCATGCCTTCCCCGCACTCCCCCTTGATAAGAATACTATGCGTGAGGAAATTTTAACCAACCCTTCCTCGATTTCCCCATATATGTGAATAATATCTGGGAGGAAGGGTCGATCAGTCCTTTATTTGGCTCCCCCTCTAGATGAATATTATACTTGAGGAAGGGTCATTCGACCCTTCCCTGGGCTCCCTCTTGATAATAATATTAAAATATTGAGGAAGGATCAACTCACCCTTCCTCAACCTTCCCCTATATGTGACTACTATTCCAAAGTAAGGGTCATTCAACCCTTTCTCAGGATCCCTCTCATCATGAATACTATGCACCTTTCCCAAGATCCTTGACGACAATATTACTATGTTTGAGGATAGATATGGCGATCGTTCCCCTGGATCCCCTTCAACAAGAATATTATGCTTGAGGAAGGGTTAGCTGACCCTTCCTCAAGCTCCCCCTCCACATGAATACTATGCTCGAGAAAGGATCATATAACCCTTCCTCATTCTTATTCTCGATGATAATAGTAATATTGAGGAAGGTTTGGCCAACCCTTCCTCGGGATCCCCCTTGAATCAAATACTATGCATGAGGAAGGGTCAACCAACCATTCCTTTGGCTCCCTCTTGATACAAATATTATGATAATTGAGGAAGGGATGACTGACCCTTCCCTATGCTCCCCTAGATGTGAATACTATGTTACAGGAAAGTTCATTCGACCCTTCCTCAAACTCCCTATCAATAGACACTTCCTCTATATCCTCCTTTACATGAATATTATGCTTGAGGAAGCATCAATTAACCCTTCCATATAATCCCTCTCGGAGAAAATGGTAATATTAATGAAGGGTGGTTGACCCTTCCTCGAGCTCCCCATTGACATGAATATTATTCTTGAGGAAGGGTCAATTGACCCTTCCTCTGGCTCTCCCTAAATTTAAATATTATGCTAATTGAGAATGGATCAGCAAACCCTTCCCTATACTCCCCCTATATATGAATACCTTGCTATAGGAAGATTTGATCGACCCTTCCTTAGACTTCCCCTAACATGAATACTATGCTTTAGGAAGACTTGTTCAACCCTCCCTTAGGCTCCCCCTCTACATGAATACTATGCTTCAGGAAGGGTATACTGACCCTTCGTCAAGTCCTTCTCAATGATAATAGTAATATACTTGAGGAAGGATTGGTTTACCCTTCCTCGAACTCCCCCTTGACATAAATAGTATGCCTAAGGAAGGGTTGGCCAACTCATCCTCAATCTCCCCCTCAATGTGAATACTAGGCTTACGTAAGGGTTGACAAGCCTTTCCCTGGGCTCCCCTTAGACATGAATACTATGCTAAAGGAAGGGTTTGTTTATCCTTCCTCAGGATCCAACTTTATGTGAATATTATGCTTAGGGAAGGGTCATTCAATCCTAGGATCACTCTAAATGATAATAATAATCTTGAGGAAATTTCAATCAACCTTCCTCTATATCCCCCTAAACACAAATATTATTCTTCAAGAAAATCAACCAATGCTTCCTCAAGCTCCTCCTTGACACAAATATTATTCTTGAAGAAGGGTCAATAGACACTTCCTTGAGATCCCCCTCTACAAGAATACTATTCTTGAGGAATTTCCAATCAACCCTTCCATGGGATCCCTCTCAATGATAATAGTAATATTAAGGAAGGTTTAGTTGACCCATTCCTTGGGCTACCCATTGGCGTGAATATTATTCTTAAGGAAGGGTTAAATGACCTTTCCCATGTCTCCCCATAAATGCAAATATCATGCTAATCCAGGAAGGGATAGTTTAACCTTCCCTATACTCATATATGTGAATACCATGTTGGAGGAAGGGTTAATTGACCCTTCCTCAGACTCCCCCCCACCCTCACCCCCCAATATGAACATTATGCTTGAGGAATTCTTGGCTAACCCTTCCTTGGGATCCCCCTCTATGTGAATACTATGCTTTAGGAAGGGTCTACCAACTCTTCCCCAGTATCCCTCTCAAAAATAATAGTAATAGACTTAAGGAATGGTTGGTTTACCCTTCTTCAAAATCCCCCTCAACGTGAATATTATTCCTAAGAAATGTTTGGTCGACCCTTCTGCCAAACCCCGCCCCGCCCTCCCCCTTGATGTGAATAGTATGCTTAAGATATGGTTGACCAACCCTTCCTTGAGCTCCCCCTAGACATGAATACAATGTTAGAGAAAGGGTCATTCGACCCTTCCTTAGGATCCCACTTTAGATGAATATTATGCTTGAGGAAGAGTCAATTGATCCCAGGCTCCCTCTTGACGATAATAATAATCTAGAGGAAGGGTTGGTTAACCCTTCCTTGGGTTCCCCCTCAATGAAAATATTATTCTTGAATAAATGTCGACTAATCCTTCCTCAAGATCCTCATCGATATAAATATTATGATTGAGTAAGTGTCGGATGACCCTTCCTCAAGCTCCCCCTTGACGAGAATACTATGCTTGAGGAAGGGTTGTTGGACACACCTACCACACTTAGAGGGGGGGGTGAATGAGTGTGGGGATATTTTTCCCAAAACTTCCCTCTTACACAAAAACTCCTTAGTTAACATTCAAATTTTTCTCATTACTCATTGTTTTCATTTATAATCAGTTAGATGTGAATACATATCAACAACGTATCATCAACAAATCATCTCCACAAGGAACACAAAGAACACAAGATGTATGTACAATTTTTCTTTTTATTATGGACTTCAATTCGGGGATTTTTCAGCAACAACTGAATAGAGTACAAATCTACAAGAGAACCATCTCTATATGCAAGACTCAGCTTACATTCTCAGCACCAACTGAGATGAGGCAACAATCCTCAACATATATCAATCTGTCAACATAAACAAGTGCATCAACCATGCACCAACCTATGCCAAACAACCTGTAATCAACCT
>SNQJ01S0201076.1:0-16902 GCA_010110895.2 Picea sitchensis | reverse complement strand
CAACGAATTCAGAAATTGATGCCATCAATAAATTCATTCTTTACAATTGGGAGGAAACATAGTCATGGGTCACATTGTACGAACATAAGAGGAGGGAATGGGATAGTGATAGGAAATAATTTATAAGGTTGAATGGTAGAAGCATTCCTTAACTTGATCATTTAAAATAAAAATATGTCAATGATATGCCCCAACAGTTGGGTTGCTGACCAAGTCAAAGAGAAACACGGTTCATTTAGTCGTTACCCATGTGCTGAAGAGGATGCACTAAACATAGGGATTGGTTTCAGTAACTCGATAATAATCTCTTTATGTACAATTTTTACTCCATAATGCACCTTTCAATTGTAACATCTATAGTTTATATTTTATTGGTTAGCTTATTAGACACATGGCACTGTGATTTTTTCACTTTTTTATGGGTTTATTTGTTCCCATATATGTGGGCATATGGACATCATTTTCACACTAAGAATGTCGATGATGTGTTGGATAGGGATTGGTGGTTCGTATTAATACATGAACCTAGATCAAAAAATATTTTTGAGAACAACAGTGTTATCATGCCAAGCGAGGAAGATAATGCGGGTGGTGACAACAAAGAGTGATATGTACATGTTTTATTTCATAATTAATATTGTTGTTGTATCTTTTTGTTATCTTTATTTATCTAATTATATTGTCTTTTATTCATCTTTTGACAGAGGAAATTTTAAGTTAATTATAACAAATCTTTGAACAATTTTAGTTGGTTAACAGTCAGTTTGATGCGTAATTTGTTTGTCTTTCAAATTATTTGTGATTGCATGGAACAATTAATTGAAATATAATTTATATTGTTATTTGAACATATTTATATGTCACTGCATGTTTAATTACATAAAATTTAAAGAATTATTATCATGATAAATTCGTAAGCACTATTATCATGTTCAAAAAGGCCTCAAGATGTTAGATGTTTGACCTTTTACCAACATGTTATAGAAACATTGAGACCTAAAAAAGAGCATAGTAACAATGGTGTACTTAGAATTCTGATGTGTATAGAAGGTGACATGTATCCATTTATTAACAATCCTCTTACCCTTGGACACGCTCAAACACTTGTATAAAGCACTTCTGTTAGTGATATGACTTTGATCCTTATATCTATTAGGAACACAATTTTAAGATTTGCATTGTAATTACTTGCTTGAGCATTTGAGTTTTGAATATTTTAAACCATACATGAGTTATTTAATTAATTTTTTTTTAATTTTATATATATGCAACGACATATAATATTTTTATAGTTGGAAACATGTTTAGATATTGAATGGTAATATTTTAATTTACATAGTTTCTTATTTATCCTAATAATCTATGTTGATATTAGAATTAATAATATGATTGATATGCATGTTTAATAGTACAAACTTTTTGATGATATGTTAACATGATGATTCAAAAATTGAGTTTATGTTCATGTATTTTGTAGATTTAAAAGTAAGATATTTAACAAATAATGTGGTTTATAATTTAAAAGTTAAATTTCTAACATGATTTTGTGATAATTTGGTTTTTAACTAAAGTGTTTGTTAGTTCACATACTTTTGTCATTTCTTTTGGAAATATTTATAAAACTATGCCCCCAATGTTGAGTAAAACCAAGATTAATGAAGTAATTTAAAATTTGATAGCAATCAACTTACGAAATAATGACAAAAATAACAATAGGAAGATTACTTTGCATCCATAAAATTTTAGGGCCAATAGAATGTTTATCATTGGAGATCATAAATTTTTATAATAACAACTTTTAGTGTAGAAGAGTCTATTAAAAGAGAGTAATTAGTACAATGGAAAATAACATTTATTCTTATGTAATTTTTTTTTTGAATAAGAATTTAATTAGAATGAATATATATGAACTTTCTATGCAATAGAAATATTTTTATGGTAATTTTACAATTATAGTTTTAACCATATTGAACTTCGTAATTTATAAAAATATCTTTGCATTTTTTATTTAAATTAAGTCTTTATGTTTCATATATAAAATTTTGATATAAGTTCACCAATACATAATCTGTAATAAATATCATTTAATAAAAATAAAAATCATGATGATAACCTAACCAACATAAACATCATCTAAAATACACATTTAAATTCATTAACATCATCTAATTAATTATATATACCTCTAACACATATAAACGTCATTAATTAGCTAGCACATAAATCTAATAATCTAATAGGGAATCATAATTGTAATCACATCTAACAAAACACAAGCATTGTCTAACATCATCATCACACACATGTAACAAACATCATTTAACATAAACATATATCAAACACATTTAATAGAAATATCTAACATGACCTAAAAATGTACACATCAACATCAACATATAAATTAATTAAGTACATAATCACGATCAACAAGAAAAATGCACAAATAATTAACATTGTTATAACATACACATCTATCAAGCACATTTAACAAAGATATATAACATGACCTAATGATATACACATCAACATATAAATTAAGTACATCAACATTAACAAAAAAAATGCACCATATATATATATATATCATGAACAAGTCAAATAACTTCTATAACATACCTGGTCCATCCGATGGGATAATATACATATCTACAATAGTATTGGAGTCCTAGTCTGTAGTAGAAGATGATGGATGGTCAGGAGGAAGTGGTTGGCCGACTCTTTGACTAGAAATAAGCAGTGGAGGAATAGGTCTTGCCTGCTCATCTAGGTGAGGTGAAATAGGAGGATGAAGAATAGGTCATGCCTGCTCACCTAGGTGAGGTGAAAGAGGAGGAGGAGGAATATGTATTTCCTGCTCATGATCTAGGTGAGGTGAAGGAGGAGGAGGAGGAAGTGGAGAGGGATCAAAACCACCCTCATCAATTGATTGGGTACCAGACGAACGAGTTGTACTAGAATGTGAGATGTGCCTATCATCGGGAGCCCTCCTTGCTACTAGTATCCTGGTAGCTCCAATGATATGATGCATAAGAGGAATCAAATCATGTGAGATATCCCTCCAAAGCTCCAATAAAATAGTATCTACCTTGATGTCTCGCATCAACACATGGTAGACTCCCACCTTAGTCAAAACTAGACAGAGTCAGTCGACCAACTTCAACATGAATCGTGTATCTGGCCTACGGCGCATGTCACCAGGTATATGCACCCGATGACCCTAACCCACCACATCCTCATGCATCATATCCTCATCGGAATTTTTCAAGGGACAAGGCACGTCCCCAATTCAAATTCCAATATCTACAAAATATATAGTACACAACAATAATTACAAGGTTTCATTAAAAAATTTAATAAAACAAGTTAAAGAACGTGTTAGAATAAATTTTGTTCTAATTAATTCAGACAATAAAATGAAACTAGATTAATTTAAACAAAACACTAATATTACCTCTATCATCTGGTGTCTCATCTGGTGTAAAGAGGATGTTTGGAAATCCTCGCCAATCCAAACCCACGTAAGGACATGACACCATGGTAAACATGTGATCTGCCTCACTGCCTAGTAGCCCCAGTTCATCTGGGAATTCCTGGATGGAAACTCCAACTGGCCCCTTTTGGGCATCATCTCCCACCACATGTGCATCCACACATGAGTCCTTGACCTAGCAAGCTGATAGAAAAAATTCGGCCTTGTCTTCAGAAACCACTCAAAAAATAATAAAAACAGCTCTAAGGCAAAATGGAAGTTCGAACTCCCATGTATCATAGAATGACATTTCTCTAGTGCTATATAAAACTGCCACAAACAAAATGGTACACCATCTAATACACCGTGGCCTATGTACCAATGAATCAACATAATAAAAAGGAGGGAAACTAATGCGCTACCCATCACTGGTAAAGTGTGCTATGGTGGTCACTAAAAGTGAGAGGAACCTAACCTCCTTTGCACCGAAAGAGGTGATCCATAGTTGTCCACTAGACACCTGAAAATCAGTTGGGGCTAGTACATCAACCCCAATATATAATTGAGAGTACATGAGCTAGCTCTTAGCTGCAACACGTACTGGGACATCTGGGAACTGGGAAAAATCCCCCCCTCTCCTAGATACTGATAAAGTAAATATCTTCCTTAGTGGGATGGTTCCACTGATCTAGACCCACATGGAAAGCCTGTCGATGGACATCCCATCGACAGATCAAATGCACCAACAACCCAGAGGGCCTCTTAAGGAATGTATCCTCCTCATAGTACTTAAGGAGGCCTACATTCCTCAAGAGAACATGAGTCATTGCAGTAATAAGGTGAGGGTACAAATACCTCTCCCTCTCCCTCACCTCTCATTCACGTACAACATTGTATAGGTCCACCCTTTGCTCTTGTTGCTATTGTTGCTCTCTCCGCTTATGTATTTGCATGATGAACATATGAAACACATCATCCTCACTCATACATAAAACATAAAAAAATATAATAAATGAGAAATTTGTTTTAAATACAGAAAAACAACTTCAAAAAATAAGTAAATTTCATAACTGGTGTGCCTGAAAGACAGTCAAGCATTGTCTGCGGTGTGTACATAACTTGTGAGCACCTCCCACGGTCTACCAGTGAAAACTAACGCACCGTATAAAAAAATATGTATTATGTTATATGGTGCGGTGTATAACCCTACCGCATCGGTGTGGTCAGGTAAACCCACTCCCCGATGTGTTACGGTTATCCTATGCACTGCTTAAAATAAAAACAAATTAAAATCCTAACACACTGTAAAACATTTTTTTTTAAATTAGTTAAGGTAGTGCATATACGTTCCTTATATGCCCCAGTGCATTTAAGTAATGGAGACACACCGCCCCACTAATTTTTTAACATTTATGCATCGCCCCATCGGTGCGTCATGACTACCCTACGCACCACTTAAAATAAAATAAAAAATTAAAATCCTAACGCATTGTAAGATAATTTTTTAAAAATTAGTTAAGGCGGTGCATACATATTCCTTAAATGCATCGATGTGTTTCGGTAACGGTGACGCACCGCCCCACCAATTTTTTAAAATTGACAAGTATGGAACTTTGCAATTTTTTATCTAATTGTTTCAAACAGTGCGTTCAAGTTGTTCGGCTCACACTGCTAGCGGTGCACATAGAGAATTTACAGGGCGCACCATGAAAAAATGCCAATTTTTAAAACGATGCATTTGTAAACATGAACGCATCGTTGTGCATACTTACTAACGCACCGATAAAAATAATATATCTCATTCGTGTGATGTTTCATGTATCATAATGGGCTGGTGCATTATAGGTACTGAGACGCACCACTAAATAACTAAATAATTTTACGCAGTGCGTCGATAAACAGACGTGTTGTTATGTTCCTCTTTACCTACACACCACTGAGGAATTTAACATTATGTTGCGGTGTGCCTTCTATATTTACAGGAGGCACCGACTGCGGTGTGAGCCAAATGTTTCGAACACACCGTGCATAAATTGTTTTTTTTTTAAATGAAAAATTAACTCAATTTTAAATTTTAATCCTCAAAACTTAAGTTATAAAGAAACAAAGATATTACTTGGACATTTTTTCGTCAAGGAGACATGGTTGGCACGTAGTAAAAAAAACCAAATTTTCCCATCATTTGGAAAAAATCGAAAGCCACGAACACAACAACAGAAGGAAGGAAGGCAAGCAAGGGAAGCACTGATGACATGGTGCTTTAGAGAGGAAAAAGTGGAACCGATGTTTTTGAGCTCTACAACACTGAAAATGGTAAAAATGAATTTTACGGCCGATAATTGTTTTTTTATTAAACCATTCTCCGATGCGCTCGATGAAAGAACACATCGGTGCTACAATATTTACATAGTGCACCAAATAATACTTTTTACAAATAACCCAAACATGGTGCACCCTTTTAGAGCACGGGTGCGCACTGTGCATCCTGTTACTATCGAGCGCACAAGTGTATATATTGTTTGATGCACTGATGCATCTGGTGTTACATAGGGAAACAATTATTTAAAGAACAACAACCCTAACATGGTGGTCCCTTTGGAGCAACGGTGTCCTTGGTGCTTCAATATACTATGGAGCGCATCGATATATAGTTTTTGAAATAATCTTACAATGGTGCGTAAATGTTTTTATTTAACCATGTCACGACGTGCTCTATTCTTAGTGACACCAGTGTGTCTGGTTTTAAACAACACATCATATTATATTTTTTTTTAAATAATCCTAGTATGGTGTGTGCCAAAAGATCAGGTGTGTCAGTATACCACGGAGTGCACTAGAGTATATTTTTTGAAATAATCCTATGATGGCACATATTTTTTTTATTTAATCATGTCACAGTGTGGTTATTGATGCAACACCCCAGTGCATTGGTGTGTTATAGATGCATGGTGTTGTGTCTTTTAAATATACACATCATTTTTATTTAAATGTTATCGACATTTTTAATTGACAGTAATATAGGTTAGAATTTTTCTATACTGAGCATGTTGTAGACTCAAGGATTTGGTGAACTCCCAACTATATTATAAAGGGGAAATGATTACAGTTTAGGATTTTGAGATATGGTTATGATCATTGACGACGAGATCAAGATTATGATCATTGACGAAGAGATCATGCAGGTTATGATCATTGACTATGAGATCATGCATGTTATGATCATTGACAGCAAGATCACGCAGTTTATGATCATTGACGATGAGATCACGCAAGTTATGATCATTTACGGTCAGATCACATAGGTTATGATCATTGACGATCATTCAAGTTGATTATAAACATTGATAGTGAGATCACACAAGGTTATAATCATTGATGATCATGATGGAAATATGGGAAGGGTGATACATAAGGTAGTAGGTACCCATGGAGAAAGATTCCCATCGTGGACATCATGGTCATAAGAACTCAAATTGCCATCATAATCACACACAATTGTGAATTAGCAACTAATATAGATTAGAATTTTGCTAGACAACCTGTTAATTGGGATTTCACCAAATACTTGAGTCTACAACATGCTTCAGATGATTATAGATTAGAATTTTGAGAGACTACCCATACTTTAGACTCAAGTATTTACATCTGAAATGCCTATACTTTAGACTCAATTCTTTACAACTAAAATGCCTATAGTTTAGACTCAATTCTTTATATCTGAAATTCCTATACTTTAGACTTAAGTATTTACAACTGAAATGTAGAGAAAAAAATTCATAGAAACACCCAGGAAACAAATCCCTCTCCCTCTCCCTCGCCTTCCAATACCGTACAACATTGTACAGGTCAACCCTCTGGTCCTACTGTTGTTGTTTCTCTCTCATCTCACATCTCTACATGGTTAATAATATGGTTGGTAATGTTTTTTAATTTAACCCTTTTACAGTGTGCTAAATAACTAGCTGCATCGGTGCATCATTATTTATGTAGCGCACCGGAGTATTTTTTTGAAAACCTTACCATGGTGCGCCATTGTTTGAGAGAAACCATCCACACTAGTGAAATTGTTTACATAGTGCACCGTCATATATAAAAATTTTAAAAATAACATTTCCACCATGTGTAAATTTTTAGAGCAATTGATGTAGGAGCATCACTCCACCTCAGTAATGCACCAGCTAGACAACACATCAAAGCGTATTCAAGGAGGGGAGAGGCACCAACCCTCTCATTTCGCCCTCATTTTCAAATTTCAATTTGTGATTCAATGAAATTAAATGTTTGTAAGGCTTGGTATAGCCGTGTCATTCCTTTTAGCAGATAGGAGATGAGGTCACCTTTAATGGCTGATAGGTTGATGAGATCTAGATCCGATTCAGACTATATGGCCATTGAATGTAATTCAATGTAATTAATGAGAGTAGGGAGCTGGAGGAAACGCTCGAGGAGTCCCTCTTTTGTAAAAGATCTTGTATCAAAATTCATAAGAGAGAAAAAAAAAATATCTAGCATGTAGAGTAGATGAGCAAGTAGAGAGCTCAAGAGAGGAGAGAACCGAGACTCTATTGCAGTCCAGTCTTTGTAAACATATGTATAGACATTAAGAGACTAATAAAAAAGGCCATTTTTCCTGCATATGATTCTGTGTATTTACATGTTTATGAATGAATGTCATTTGTGTGTTTATTTATGTTGTAGATGTATGAATAGTTTCCATTTGCAAGGATAGATAGAATTTCTCTATCTATGATTTTTGTTAAACCGTTATGGGTTCTTTAGGCTAAGTTCAAGGAGTGCACGACAAAGTGTTGAAGACTCTGTGAGCCAATGCAAGGAGTGTGTATTTGAATTATTCTTTGAATTTAGGAGAGAACGTTTTAGGAGGGCACACCAGAATATTTACAGACTCAAGAGAGCCTTAAGGTTACTAAATACCTTGGAGGAGAGACTATGCAAAGAAGGCACATAGGAGAGAAAAAAATTGTTGAATATTTTGAGAGCGCTACTAGGAGGGAATTGAGTAGGTGCAAGTGTGCACAAGGAGAACTATGTTTCGAGTTCGAAGAGAAGAGAAGTGTCAAGGAGAAGACACTCACAGAGTTGTTGAACACTCTGTTTAATAGCTCTGCAAGAGTGCATTGAGCGGATGTAGGATATGCACGAGATAACCTAAAGAAGAGTTGAGGGTTCAGGAGGAACACCTATGCAAGGAGTGCACAAGGCCAACACTCAGATGAAGTGTTGAAAGATAGCCATCTGAAGGCCAGTCAAGTGCAAGAAGTGCGCATAAAATAGAAGTCATTCCAAGTTTGAGAAGATCAGGAGGATGAACAAATAATGTGCTAGGAAGGCACCATAAAGTCTTTTGAAAGATGTAGAAGGGTCGAGGTTAAATTTCATTGCCAAAGCTCGGGAGGGAAAGAACCATTGATACCTAATACATCAGGGCTCGCAGGAGGTAGTTCAAAGGTGAAGCCTTTGAAATGGTTGAAATATTCCAAGTCAGGGAAGAAAGTGTAAGCTCAGGATGATAAGTGGACTTACGAAGTCCCGAAGTTTGGAAGACCATCAAAACCATCCATCATCCATAGGGACAGGTGGTAGGAGATAGGCATATTCACAGATTTGTGAATTGGAAGAACTACATCGAGAAGTCAGTAAAAGTTTCAAAGTGAGAAGTTGCGAAGCGCTAGGAGTCAAGACCTAGGTCATATCTCGAGGTTGTATTTGAGAGGGGATAGTAGAGAAGAGCTAGCACCCGTTGTATCTAAATTCGTAAATTTGGGTTTTTGAGGAATTGGAAACAATTGAGGTTGAAACAGCCGAAGACAGAATCTTGAATGGATTGTAGTCATTGGTTGCAAGGAGAGACGTGGACCATAGATCGGGTCGTAGGTAAATTTATTCGATTCAAAGATAGGGTAAAAGGGAGCAAGCAGCTCACCAAATCTCTGAAGCACAGAGTCGTAAAGGGAGATGGCCCACGGTTGTAGTCTATGGTCACGTGAAAGGAAGGGGTTTAGCCAAAGGATCTAGCGCCCATTGGCATTGATAATTCAGACAGTTCTAAGGAGAGGGCCCGTGGGTTCCATACAACCCACGCCTTAAGAGGAAAGGGGGCCTGTTAAATTGATTTGAGGTCTAGAAAAGGCTAGGAGGTTGCACAGGCCAGAGGGTAGAAGGTGGGGTCTGCATCAAGTGGTATCACAGCCACAAAATAAGTTTTTGTAGGCAAAGGATATAAAGGAGATACTCTGATACCATCAGGTGGTATCAGAGAGCAATTTCTGTCTATAGATTTCAGGTGAAGGAGAAGCTAGAGATGATCTTAGTTGCAGAGTGAATAACAAACTTGCTAGGAGGGAAGGTATAGGGAGAAGATGGCTACTGAAGGTCGTAAGCATGGTTGGGGAAAGGACCACCAACAGAGGAACAAGGTTGAGATAGATCAAGAGCTCAACGAGATAAGAGAATAAATGGATAGGCTAGCATAGAAGATGCAACAAGAGGCAAAGGTACGTTGGACATATGAATGGCCCTTGAAGAGGAAATTTAAATGGCATGTTCATAATTTGTTGGCCAGAAGGAAGAACCAGGTAGTGAGGATATGTCTTAGAAAAGTTGAAAACCTCAGTGGCACAAAGGAGGAAGTGGTTCACATCTGTGAACCAGATATTGGGAGGAACATCGATGAAGAGGAGGAGGTGAGATCAGTTAAAGGTATCATAAGCTTCCAAGAGGGAAGAGATGAATTTTCATATTTCCAGATGGGCAATCAGATGAGATTATTCGATCTCATAGACTGCTAGGTGGGCAGAAGAGAAACCCAAATTTCTAGGTGGGAAAGGGAGAAGAGATGAACTCAGAGGTGAGTTTGGATCAACAAGGAGTGCTGACAGAGGAGGATAAGAGGAGTGTTCTAATCATTGGGGGAATTGAGGTATTCCTGCCACATAGCCCAGTTGAGGCCAGAGCATGTGTTGCAGATGCAACAATAGAAGAAAGACAACCAACAGTGACTGTCATAGAGGAAGAGAAGGAGAAGACATTGATGTCTGCCCCAACAAAAGAAGAAGAGCATGCAATTAAGATGCTCACTCCATGGGAGAAGAATTTGGAGATGTTGGAGGATCTTTTGAAAAGTCCAGAACCAGAAGATGGCTTCCAATAGACAGTCTTGCAGATTGTAGGAGAAGAGAATTCAATACAAGTGCTCAGAAATTTCATCCAGGAAGATGAACAGGAGATGATTGCAACATTGAATCATGTAGTAGAAAGGGGAGTATACCAGCCTATGGAGAAGCTAGAGGAAGATGGAGCTGAACCAACACAAGAGGATCTGACAGAAGCCAATCTGACAGAAGGGGAAGTTGAGCAGTAGATCAGTGATGAGACTGCAGAATTGGAGTCTGCAACAGGGTGGCAAGCTAAGGCCACAAGAGATGGAGAAAATAGCATGGGGGATCAAGATGATATACACATCGATAAAGATATAGTGCAATAGAGAAGACTACTAAAGAGCGAGCCAGAAGAACAGTTGGATGAGGTGATTGAGAATATAAGGGATTTGATGTTGAAGTTGACACAAGAAAATGCCAGGGATGAGAAGATGAGAAGAAGAGAGCCTGCAAGAGTAGCAGGGAAGCAACAGCAACAACAACAGAGCAATGGAGTGGGAGGATATCTCCAAAGGAGAGTTTGGGATCTAGGAGGATTTCAATAGAGTTGGGAAGCTCATGAGAAGGAGCTCATGAATTTTTCACAGCAGTGGATTATGATGCAGGAGCATCACTCCACCTCAGCAACATGCCAGCTAGAAAACACATCAAAGAGCATTCAAGGAGGGGAGAGGCGCCAGTCCTCTCATTTCACCCTCATTTTCAAATTTAAATTTGTGATTCAATGCAATTAAATGTTTGTAAGGCTTGGTAGAGCCGTGTCATGCCTTTTAGTAGATAGGAGATGAGGTCACCTTTAATGGCTGACAAGTTGATGAGATCTAGATCTGATTCAGACTAGATGGCCATTGAATGTAATTAATGAGAGTAGGTAGTTGAAGGAAAGGCTCGAGTAGTCCCTCTTTTGTAAAATATCTTGTATCAAAATTCATAAGAGAGAAAAAAAAATATCTAGCATGTAGAGTAGATGAGTGAGTAGAGAGATGAAGAGAGGAGAGAATTGAGACTCTGTTGCAGTCCAATCTTTGTAAAAATATGTATAGACATTCATAGATTAATACAAAAAGCCATTTTTCTTGCATATGATTATGTGTGTTTACATGTTTATGAATGAATGTCATTTGCGTGTTTATTTGTGTTGTAGATGTATGAATAGTTTCCATCTACAAAGATAGATAGAATTTCTCTATCTGTGAGTTTTGTTAAATTGTTATGGGTTCTTTAGGCTAAGTGAGGGGAGTTCCTGATAGAGTCTTTAAGACTCTGTGAGCCAACGCAAGGAGTGTGTATCTGAATTCTTCTTCGAATTCAGGAGAGAACATGCCAAGAGGGCACACCGAAAGATTTACAGACTCAATAGAGCCTCAAGGTTATTGAATACCTTGGAGGAGAGACTGTGCAAAGAAGGTACATAGGAGAGAACATAGTTGCTAAAGATTCCGAGAGCTCTACCAGGAGGGCATTGAGTAGGCACAAGTGTGCACAAGGAGAACTATGTTTCAAGTTTAGAGATAAGAGAAGTGTCAAGTATAAGACACTCAGAGAGTTGTTGAGCACTATGTTTAATATCTCTGCAAGAGTGCATTGAGTAGATGCAAGAGATGCACCAAAGAACCTAAAGAAGAGTTGAGGTTTCAAAAGGAACGTCTGTGCAAGGAGTGTACAAAGCCAACACTCAGATGAAGTGTTGAAAGACAACAATCCAAAGGCTAGTTAAGTGCAATGAGTGAGCATAAAAGAGAGTTGATTCCAAGTTCGAGAAGCTCAGGAGGATGAGCACAGAACATGCCAAGAAGGCACCAAAAAGTATTTATAAGACACAGAAGGGTCGAGGTTAAATTGAATTTCCAAAGCTCAGGAGGGAAAGCACCATCAAGACCTAATACATCAGGGCTAGTAGGAGGTAGTTCAAAGGTGAAGCCTTTGAAATAGTTTAAATCTTCCAAGTCAGGGAAGAAAGCGTAATCTCAGGAGGAGAAGTGGACTTATGAAGTCTTGAAGTTCTGAAGACCATCGAAACCATCCATCATCCATAGGGATAGGTGGTAGTAGATAGGCAGATTCGTGGATTCATGAATCGGAAGAAATGTGTCGAGTAGTCAGTAAAAGTATCGAAGTGCAAAGTCGCGAAGCACCAGGAGTCAAGCCCCGAGTTATAGCCTGAGTTCATATTTGAGAGGGGATAGTAGAGAAGAGCTAGCTCCCATTGTATCAGAATTCGCAAATTCAGGGTTCGGAGGAATTGGAGATAGTTGAGGTCGAAACAGCCGATGCCAAAATCAAGAAGGGATCATAGCCATTGGTTGCGACGGGAGACGTGGACCATAGATCGTGTCCTAGGTAAATTTCATTGATTTAGAGATCAGGTAAAAGGGATAAAACATCTCGCCAAATATCCTAATCGTGGAGTCGCGAAGGGAGCTAGCTCATCGTCGTAGTATGTGGTAACATGAAAGGAAGGGGTTTAGCCAGAGGATATAGCACCCATTGGCATTGATAATGTCGACAATGCTAAGGAGAGGACCCACGGGTTCCATACAACCTGTGCCTTAAGAGGAAAGGGGGGCTGTTAAATTGATTTGGGGTCTAGCAAATGCCTGAAGAGTCGATCTGACTCCTTTATGTGAATGATCCTAGACCGGGAGGTTGCACAGCCCAGAGGGGAGAAGGTGGGGTCTTCATCAACAACTATGCACCCCGGTGGGTCATATTTCTGTAGCGCACTAGAGTATTTTTTTTTTTTTGAAATAGCCCTACTATGGTGCATTATTTTTATGGGCACCAGTGTGTTAGTTGTATAAAAGGCACTAGTGTGTTATATATTTATAAACGCATAGTACAAAAACATCTGCTAAAACCTCCACCTTCTCGCCTCCACTATTATCCTCCGCTATAAAAGAATTTTTGGGATATTTTAAATGGGGCATCCACAAAAACCTCCACTAGAGGGTATTTTCCTTGTAGTGGGTGTAGCTTGAGTGGTTGAGAGGAAAATGTGTTCCCCCTGTCCTCTTGGTTTCAAATTCCACTTGGTGACATGTTTTCTCTTTGTGAGTCATTTTGTTTTTAGATATTGACTTGGTCTTGAGCCTTAACGAATCTGGTTTACCCTAGGTACCAACCTTGGAATGAGGGGAAGTGTTCAACGAGTTTCCTCGGGAAATGAATTATGTGGAAAAAAATATTAATGTAAAATGAAAGTTCCCCATGGAGCACTAAATGCAGTCTTCTTTTAATCCATATTTTCTTCTATCACTTAATTATACCTTAAAAATTCATCTAGCTTTGACATGATACTTGTTCCACCAGTAAATGTTTACAAAAGATAGTTCATGTTTGGAAGTGGATAGTTGTTCTTAACTGACATTTCATTTAGATTCTTGAAATAACCTAATTTCCCCATTCTTTTTTCTTTCTAGGACCATATTAACTACCCATGGGAAATGTCTGTTATAGGTAATGATCTTGGCTTCCAACAAAGTTTGCAGAATTATGGGATCTAACTTAGGATTGACATGTCTTTGTTTTTGTCTGAATGGTTCAAGTATTTCCTTGAAAAGAATAATCCCTTGATAACATATGTTTTATAGGACTTGAGGTCATCATAGCTCTAAGAAAAATATCATTGAATTCTCTTATAAAGTCTTCAATATTTCTTCTCTCCTCTAAGATCCAAATTTTCCTAGTATTAATTATCTTAGTACTCTCCTTTGACCCAATGTTGACCTCAATATGGTCTTCAACCTTTCTAACAAGTGGAGGTACCTTAACTCAATCATTCCTATCAAACATATTTTCCAAAGGAGTCAATCCTTTGGGAATATTATTGTCTTCCAATTGCATACTTTTACACTTTGGGAAAATATCTGATTTTCCTTTCCATTTGATATGATAAGATGAAAATTCTTCTACATTTAATAAGGAATAGGGACCAAAGGTATTAAAATAAATTTCATATGATACTAGTTTGAGAAGGCATATGTGTAAGGTTGGAAAGCTGCATCTAGCATTTCCATTGCATCTACCAATGTATTCATTTCTCTTAGAAAAACATATATGGAAAAGGCTTAAAATAATTTCATGGTGTCCCATACATCTTCAACCTATTATTCTTTGACACACACATATTTATAATATGTTGAAATATTATAAATGAATCACCAACCACTTATAATTATTTGATTCCCATATGTATTTCTGACCCAAGCACCTTTAGCAAGGCCTCATATTCAACCACAATGTTTGTACAATTGAATTCATAATGATATTTTTAGGGTGTAACCTTAAAAATAGGGTATGTGAAGATAATTATTTCCTTGACTCATGTCCTTGATCTAGCCCCATCAAATTCCATTTTCTGCATAGGTTCCTCATTTGTCTCTTTAGGTAAAGTATCTACTAGATCAAAAAATGAATTTGGTGCCATGACAACATAATCTCCAACATTTTCTTCCACATATTATTGTTTAATTCATAGGATCCTTTGGGTATTCAACATGATACCTAAATATTTTCTCTCTATTCAACATTACATAAGTATTGTTAGGATATCATATTATTGCATAGGACTAGTCTACTTGTATACTTACGCCCAACATTGGTGTTCATCTTCTAGAGAACAAAATTTCCCAAGCATCAGAAACACCCAAAAATACCACCCTTAAAAGGTTGATGTCAAGGTATGTAACAAGATTATCTTATAAATCCTTGATCATTCCATACACCTTGATTTCTATGGAATCCATAGTAGAAGCTTTTCTATATGGCCAAGTAATCTTAGGCCCTAGCTTACTTGTAATATTTAGGGGCATGACATTGCTTGAGGCTCCAGAATCAAGAATACAATTATGAAGGTATAAATTATTAATCATCAATATTAGGTTCAAGGGTGAATGAGTTCCACCTTCGCATCCTTGGGTTATACCTAAATAAATTCCAGGCCTATCTTCAGTTGGGTTTACCTCAGAATCAATGCTCAACAACCTATTAACCTAAAATTTTTGGAATGGGATGTTCAACAAATATTTAGTGGCATATGAGTTTTTATATTTGAAAGTTAATCTAACAAATCAAAACCAAATGTATCATGGATTTTCATACCTTGATTATGATGTTACTCATTGTTGATGTCGTGAAACATTCTTTGGCACTTCATGAGTCACCTTTGTTGCTGATTTTCCACTTCCTTTGGAGGTTGCTTTAAAGTTATGATTTTGTTGAGATGCCTTGTTAATATTAGAATCATCTGGATTTCTTTTGACATATCATGTTTATGCAACCATACCATATATGATGTTAATCTTAGAATCAACTAAATTTATTTTGAGATCTCATGTTTATGAAACCATACCATATACGATGGCCATGATTTGATTAGTGGAAGGTATATCACCAAAGTGTTTATGCACTTTCGAAGTTCACGTGCTTCTCTTATTCATGGCTATCACATTTTATTCAAACAATGGAATGTATTTCTTTATCACAGAGTCATCAAAAGTCATGATAAGGGGATCCTCATTGTCATCTTCTTCCCAAATACTATTAACCCCCCTTAGGAGTTATCTATGTAGACATATTCATCTTAAAATTCTTGTTCTTTATTCTTAAAACAAAACATAGTTGTTCTCCTTGATGTTCCTCGCATGCCTAACACCAAACAACACACTCTCTCTTATCACCATTATGGTAGGTTCTAGAGGAGTGGGAATCTATTGCTCCTCTAATAATATGTTTCTATTCTTCTTGGTGGGATACCATGCTTATATTGATTAAATGATTAATAAGAATTTGTATGCCCTCTCTCTATCCTTGAAAACTCATAACTCAATGTCTAGATTTCATTGGTCATGTTGCTAAAAATGTTTGCTAATTATTATTCTTGTCAGACACTATGTAATCCAGGAATATTGACTTACCCTAGGAATCATTCTTGGGCCTTGCTCCAATGGATTATCCAAACAAGTCCACTTTACCTACAACTCGTAGGTTTCTCTCTAGGTTAATGGCCATAGTTTGATATGTTCTCAAATATATTGTACTCTTATCTCTCATCATGTAACAAAAGTACTATCAAATTCTCTAATGTATATTACTAAGGTTGTGGCATAATTAAGGTTTATTCCTTGAGAAATATTTACATCAATATTGTTAAACTTGTTATTAAAATCATGATCTATTTCATTTTATTTCTTCTTGACCCTAATGAAGTATAGAAGAAACACATTATCTCTTTTTTCACTGGATTGGTCTTTGAAA
>SNQJ01S0201073.1:0-16420 GCA_010110895.2 Picea sitchensis | reverse complement strand
TTCTATTAATCAAAGAAATGTACAGAGACTGTAAAAATACAGAGTGAAAGACTTGCTAGAATGGTGGCAGCTTATCTCTGAGAAGAGATGCTGACGGCTACTCACCTTTGCAAGAAGATGATTATTACAATGAGGATCTAAGGGCCTTTTTAACAAAAGTAAAATCCAAAACCCTAACCCCGGAACATGAAAATCCAAAAGGTTTGTGGGCCCCGATGGGGGTAGTTGATACGTCAACTTCCCAGGGGCGTAACTTTTGCATACGATCGTCGTTTGGGGCGCTCAATAGCTCGTTGGAAAGATGTATCCGAGAACTACAACTTTTGGGTGAGAAACATTGATCTACAATACATGTTGCTCCCCGTTTTCTCAAAAAACATCATTTAGGGCCTCAAAATGGCCCCGGAAGTTAAAAACTACTAAAAATAGTAAATTACCAAAATTGCCAGAAACATGTTTTGGGCCAGTTGGAGAAGGTGGGTGGCCACCGATATCCACCTGGATCACTCATCCACTCCACACTCGGGCATTCCAAATTCCTAACCTATGGTCAAAAATGGATATCTCTCCACCAATAGATCCTACAATTGAAAACTAAAGTACCCATTAAAAGGCCTGAACTCGACAGGGACCCACTCCTAATCCCTTTGACCAACTACAGGCTACCACACATGATCCTTGGGTATGTAGGCAGTCCTCATCAGCATGACGTTACATATATATCACCTCTCCTCTTAACCTTTCTTAGGTGAGACCCTATAGAGATATACGACTGAGAATTAATCTCACCTTGACTTTGAGTAATGGTCCAGATGATCTCTTGTACCTCCCTCATAGGAGTGTCTTCACACCTAGTCTTTGGGGTTACTTTGACCATCATCCCCCGATCAACTGTCTAGATCTTCCCACCTTCGATCCTCCAACAGATCAACCTCATTAGGTACAACCTGTACATGCCTCATATCCTACTCCAATGAAGGGTCAAGATTTTTTTTGGTGTTGACTCAATGATTGTTATTTTTCATGTCCCAAAGCACGATTTTTCTATGGTTCTAACATTCTGATACATGACTTAGCAATTCCGAGGAATTTTTCTAAGTCTATTCCTAGGCCTACAAGGCCTTCTCAACCTTCATCCTTTGCTCCCAAATGACTAACACAACCTCTATTTATGACCTTAGATGAATATTTTGTGCCCTACATACTTTTACAGTAAGGTAGGGAATTTCTATGGCATTTAGGCTCTCCAACTGCACCGAGACTTTCCCAAATTTCAGTGTAGTTTGGTCACCTTCCTTCTGAGGAAATACGTATACCTTTGCAAGCTCTCCCTTCAGAGAATTGAATTCTTCATTGGGTTACACCCTACCTTTACCTTACCTATTGAACTTTATTGATCATTGTAAGTAATCATGCATAATCCATTCAATTCTCTTGTTACTCAAACACACAGACTTGCTTAACTTACACATCTATAATGCATAACATAAATATTGTTCCATTCATCAAACAGGCAAGCACAACCATGCACTCAAATATCTGAATCAAACCAATCAATACAGAAAATTATTCAAGATAAAAGATACTTATCTATTATGGTTTATGACCAACCAACTGGCTATGGGTGTTCGTCTTTCCTCCCAACCATAAGCTCTGCATGCTCAGTCACTTTAGTTGTAGGCCACATCCATGCCAAGCCATGACACCACTAGGGAAATATGCACTCACTTGTGAATTCTCTTATAGTATTTATATTCTTATAAAGCCAAAACATATCACTCCCCTCTTCTCCAGACATGAACCTCCTTCTCCATCTACCCTCGTGCATTCTTCTCCTACACGCTCCACCCAGGAAGGTTCTTGACCTATCCTCCTTCCTTCTATCAGAAGGAACTTGTGGAGTCAATATGGTTTGCAGTAAATGGTACACTATCATACCTTTGGGATGACATTTTATATTGTCTTAGCCATACCTCCCATGCTCTCATTCATTTGGGTGGTCGGTTACTCAACTACCATCCCTTTCTCATTAACTGATCTTTTCCTTGAAATCAGGGTAAAGGAAATAACTTATTATTTCCAAACCAATTATTTCATAAATAGGTATTGGGTCATCTTAGCATGATGAACCCTCTCTCTAGGTTTCCCATTCTTTCCCTTAGTGGTATTATGGCTTGTACTTTTAAGGATTTACCCCATAGTAAGTTGTTGGCATTTTTCCAATCAATATAATTACAAATCTCATAGGCCATGGTATGGAAATCATTAACATGATTAATTACATATGAAATTGGGGTTTATAAAAGGGGTGTTGCAATGCCTATGCCTTCTTATGATATACAGATAGACAGGGATGATTAGTTAAGGATGTAGGGCCAAAGGGAGGAAACCAAAGATCAATATCAAAAGAAAAATAATTCCTTTGATCACATCATATACCGGAAAGGAGTATAAAAAAATCATCCCTACACTCTGCCATTGTACTATACGAGGAGGAAATTGAAGGATCAAGTTTTCTTTGATACATGGAAGCCCTTATTGTAGGATATTCGAGTTATTCAGGAAACATCAAAAAAGGAATGTAAAACTCTATGGAACAGTTCATATGAACTTCTTGAAGAATTGAGAGTGAAGGTAATGTCCCCCATTGATGAAACAACACCTACCAAGATAATAATCATTGAGGTAGAATAACAAAGGGAAAATAATCAAGAAAATATAGAACAACTCATAGAAGTAAACAAAGAGGTTCTAGATGAATATTTTCTAAAACCTAACAAGCTAATCACAATGGCCCAGAATTTCATAAGGAAGACAACACTTGAATTGAAACTAGAATTTTCCACCAAGATCTATGATGGAGATCTTGACTTGGAGAAGATGCACTCGGACAAGATGGAAGAGATAATGAAAGATTATTATCTTAGGAGAGAATATCAATATCAAATGGAATCTCAACGGTTCTCATCCTCATAGAATTTTGTAACTAATATGTTTTGTATTCTGCAGTATCTCGTTGATCATCTGAATAGGAATACGAAGAGACATGCCCTAATTGTCCTTTATCAAAAGGAAGTTTTGAAATGTAAACATTCACTCTTGTTTATAAAAGAGTGGACTTCAATTAGGAAATGGATTTTGGATGTATGAATCAGAACAATACTTTTACTGTATGAGAAATAGAACAAGAGACATCTATGGGATTTTGGTAAAAAATATGTGCAATCGAGATTACTCTTATTATATGTGTTGCTTTATGATTGTGTGGATTATGGCTTTGTGAATTTCTTCTCTTCCATATTTGGTATGTTCATATTACCAACATTTCTTTGTGAATACAAGAATAATATGATCAATAGGATAAATAAATAATTTTTCTTTTCTTATCATATTGTCACTTTAACATACTCCTTGTATTTATGAATTAATTCTTTTGCAAGTAGTATCATTTTAAATTGTACTCATTATAAAAATTTGCTCCTCATCGGGATAGTTTATTTTAGATTAGAATTACATCTTAGTATAGAAGTAGATAGCATTCATTAGTTTAGTCTCATCTTTAAATTTGTTTGAGAACCTTCAGTTCTCATATTCATATTTAGATAATAAATTAGAGTGGCAACCAGGGAAATAAACTGGTCGAAAACGCTATTCCAAATGAGAGTGATTCTAATTGGGACTTTCCATCGGGTGTTCTCCCTTAGTTGCTTAATATACCATTTGGACCCATCAATAGTCATCTATGTAGCTACCTAGGAATGGTCACTAAGGATACCACCTCACAATCAATGACTGGGAAATAGTTGCAAGTCTAATCGCACATAAGTGAAGGTTAAATAAGCTTGAAGCTCTAAAGGTGTTACCTCACATAGAGGTGTGGCACCAATAAAACCCTCGTATACATAGTAATAGAAGAGATACTACAAACACAAAATAATTAGTGGGGAAATATCCATACTTTCCCTGATGCAACCTCATGTTTGACTCATGTGGTAGAGGAGCTTCTCGATACATTGGTTGCAAAAAAGGATTTTACACTTGCTAATGACTTCTAGGTTTCATTTTGGTGGCCTTGGACAGTTCACTCTCCAATCCTATTCCAAGGCCCTAAACCTATCTAATGTTAGTTCACTAGAAAATAAAAGAGTCTAGTTGATTTTATCTTTACGAATCTTTTCTTATGGCTATTGTTTATGCCAAAGGGAAAATGCACGAAACTTTTATGGTGTTTTCGAATCTTGACCCAACCAAAGCAATACAAATATGTCAATGAAATTGTTCAATTCAATGAATGCTAAATACAGGAGGGAAAGAGATATTTTTCTTTAAACTTCACAATGCAACCTCTCAAACACCAAGCAACCATGCAAGACAAATCAGAACCAAACTTTTAACAAGATTTCAAACCAAACGCTTTCAAAAATGCACGTTGTCCTTAATGCTTCAAAATATTGTATGCATGCAAATATTTGTTTTGTTTATTTTTCCTAATATGATGGAAAGAAATCCTTAATCTAAACAAGAACGCAATCTGCAAATGGAAAACCAATAAATCAGTAAGAAAAGGTTGTAGGAAATTGATAGTGATGTTGACAATCACACTTCAATGTATCTACAAGAATATCAACCCAAAAATCACTTATAAAGGTGGATGTAGTAATGAACACCAATCACAAGAGGGTAAAAAAATCAAATGAAATCAATATGGGATACTACCAGATCTAATCATATATGTTGGGTGCACTACCAAACTTCAATGGATCACTAGAAAACAAGCAAGTGGACACAAGAAATCCAATCAATCCACACAAATACACTTCAAACCTAAATTGAGGACAAAAGGTGTGACAATATGACTCAACCAGAGACAATATCCAAGGGTCTGGACCAATCATAGATCCATGAGATTAGACATATCTAGATATGACCAAAGAAATATGGAAACCTTGCAATTCTCAAAGTTTACAAGGGGGTGTCTTGGGTGAGATGACCTGCAACAAGTGACTAGTCATGTGACACTAGTAGTGAAACAAGCAACACCCTACAGAATTTTTGAAAAAGAGAGAGATCTAACTCAGATATGAGAGATCTAATCTCTGAGGGAGTACTATGGAAGAAAAAAACCAAATCAAAATAAAAACATAGGATAATAAGCAAGGGATTCTAAACTAAAGAAGAATTGAATATTCTTCCCCAGTGGAGTTTCTAGTTTTGTTATGGAGAAAATCTCACAGGTGGATAGTAAGATCTCCCTAAGATCTGCATATTGATCCTAGATAGATAGTGGGCTAGAATTCTATGGATTTCCTTGGAAACAGGAAATCAGATTCATATTTATACCAAGATTTTATGGAATAAAATACCTTTTCTTGAAGGTTATCCTTGTGTATCCTTGGTTGGTGTAGTCTCAGAGATCCAACTCCATGTTCCTTCAACCTACTACCTGCACACAAGTGACAAAAAAATGCCTTCCTACTATTCTTCTTAGCATTAGAATCCTATATCTATCTTGGATATAAATTGATCTACGAAAGAATAAATCAGAACTGAACATTCATGCATGAAATACAAATATTTATAGGAGAAAACTAATGATCTATTAATTCAAATGTCAAAAGTACATCAATACAATTACCTCTTAGTGTATACACACTCCTCCTTTCCCATTTCTCCTTTCTCCTCCTCATTTCTTCAACCAACCTACAAAAATTGAATGAAATTGATATAGAATGGAGAAGATCCTTTGTATTTGGACAACATAACTCTGCAAATGATTCTTCCTCCTCATGCGCAAGATTTTCCTTTTTTATATATATTCTTGGAAGAGGCTTAAGAGAGATTCTAGATCTTCTAAAGACCAATGGAGACTTGAATGTTGTGAGTTCCAAGTCTCATGCCATGAAGAACCAACTCATCCTTCTCTTATCTCTTCGAAACTCTGCAAATCTAGAAGGTTGTTGAGGGTGTTGCTCATTGTGAACTCGTTTCAAGTGACATATCACTAGTCATCTCATATGTGACCAAAGACACCCCTAAAAAATGATCTAAACCTTGAATAAACCTTGAATTGAGTGTTGTGTCTTGGATTACAGCTTCTACTATATCCCTTCTGATGATGTAGGCTATAACAAAAATAGAAAACATAAAATTGATGTCCTAATATTTGATGCATTTATATTACGTTAATAAAAGAAAATATGGCATTGTGATAGACATAAGACAATGAGATTTCATATATTGAAAATATTTGAAAATTTATTTTAATGTTTTGAAGAATTTTAAATGCAAAAGGATTGAAGTGAGGAAGGGGACATAGTATGATAAGGTGCATGGTGGAAGACAGTTGAAACATATTTTCACAATCAAAATTGTCTTCATATTCCTTTTTCCTTCTACGTATATCATATATAATATGTTATATATAACATTTAGTTAATTGATTTCATCATGTGGATTTACATATATATGTTGGATGTATGAATTTGGTATGAACATATGACATGTTTCTTTTGCTAGTCATAGTCCTTTAATGTTGATTTTATGATTAATCTAACCCTTGACTAATTTATTTATTTGGATTTATGACATTGGTAAGATTGTATGTGAAGTTATTCTCTTTTATTTGAATTTATTTACATGGTATTGACATATATATAATTTATTATAGCTTTGATTAGAAATAGATTAGCAACAAACCCACTTTAGTTGTTATTGACAAGATAATTTCTTATTGTCATTTTAATTAGCAAAGAGTTAGAGAAACCATCCACTCTAAATTAGAAAGTTAGTACAATGTTAATTAATATTTCATAGAACCTTGACCTTATGAAGAGTCATTGTTGTATTATAATTTCCATGTGTATCCTCTATCTCCATCCAAGCATCTCTCTAAATCTTCCAAAGTGATGACTCTAACTCCTTAGGGTTCGATATTTTTGTATCCAAAAGATATTATCAATAGCTTTATCTAGTCATCATTATATGAAGGATTTATTAGAATGAAAATGTAAATAATCTCTACTATAATATTGATCATTCATTTAATGATACTGCCAAGTTTAAGTATTTCAAAGACTATAGTAGATGATTCCACCTTGGAGTCACCCTCTCTCACTCTCTTCATTCCAAATTCATTTTCTCCTTCTTCCACATGAAATAGGGCATGGTTACACCCATGAAAAAAAATTGTTAGGTAGGTAAGATATGGGAGTAGGCATAGGGATTTATTCAACGGTTTCAGTGTTCAAGGCATCAAAAGAGAAAGCATGATCGTGACCTATTTCCATGTCTAGAGTACAATGTCATTGTAGTGCTTGAATTCACACATCATCACATTGACATTCACATATTCTAAAGTAAGATATCATACTAGGATGGAGAGAACATCTTCAATATTGTTGGATTTTATGAATTGCTTGAAGGGAGAATTAGGTGTACCATTTGACAACAATAGAACATAAGAACGATTTCTTTTTTGTACATGTGGTTAGTCCTTTTCCATTAAACTCATTTATTTTCTTGATTTTAGGACCTCTTAGAGTATCTAGAACTTCCTTGGTACTTATGTCCTTATCAAGTCTTCCTCCTATCAAACTTGTGTTAAAAAATAATATAGATAACTACTTCTAGAGGAAAATTAAGAGATTCAAATAGGCGTTCGAATAAATATTGATGTGCTAAATAAATATCACATAACCATCACAACCAAAAACCCAACTTCACGATCAACAAGTGCATTATATGCCAACTTACTTATCACTCTATATAGAATGCATCCATTTCAAAATACAATCCAAAAGGAACATTTCCAATTAATTATAAATCCAAGAAAAAAACATCCCCTCAATCTATGCCTCCAAACATTTACATAGCAAGAGACACATGCAAACATTTATATATCAAAATTGCATTTAATTCATTTGCTTATAAAACCCTCATTTCAACGTCCATGAAAGTCAAAAGTGCTAGACAAGTTACAAATATTAATCAACTTTACACTAATCATTGATGACTCATTAAGTGCACTCCATGATTCATATGATTACTTAAGTTCATTGGTTGTTGACACTTAATATCCATGCCCTTGATTGAGACCTTGTCGACACACCCAGTGAAAAGAAAGTCAAGGGAAGGGTTTTCTCCTATAGAAACAATCACCACAAAATTGACTTA
The DNA here is from genome assembly GCA_010110895.2 of Picea sitchensis. Classification (NCBI taxonomy): domain Eukaryota; kingdom Viridiplantae; phylum Streptophyta; class Pinopsida; order Pinales; family Pinaceae; genus Picea; species Picea sitchensis. The sequence continues at coordinate 8,248 of SNQJ01S0201073.1, read as the reverse complement.
GGATCCACTTAATGCACTATCAATGTCACTTATCTCTTCTTAATCATCATCAATACCCATGTCCCTAGTCATAAATTCAACATTTGTATACTCCTAGCCATATTTCCTCTACATAATAACTATCTAATTTCTCAAAATATCTTCAATCTTGAAGGGTATGGTGGCTTGAGGTTTAGCATCCTATGAATACATTTAGTACAAAGGAGTCGTGATTCCATGAAACTCTTCAAATTAAGATTGCAAGTTTTTAGGGTTTTTTCATCTACTTTACTTACATGATGGGTTTGAATCAACCACAAACTCAATATCATGTTTTAGCAGTTCACAAGAGGTTTTCTTAAAAAATTGACTTGGATACTATCAAAGCAGTTTCTTGGCTAAGAATCCATGGTGCTCCCTTGGTTATTTATCTCCTACAATAGTTTTCACACATAGACTCGATGATTGAATGGATGCACCTCCACTTCATAAAAATATTTGAAGGAAACCATGCTCATTGGTGACCTCCTCACTGGTTTCTAGTAATGTGGGCATCCTATCATTTTTATTGGTAAGTAAGGGTTAAGCCTCCTACTGCAGTGCTTCAAGGTAGAGGTTTTATTTAGAATTGATAATCTAAATGCTACCTCGATGTTATTCTTCACTACCATGGCATAATAGAGCCTAGAAATCTCAACGCAGTCTTACTCATCCACAAGGTTAGTTACAGACAATGTTGAGACCGAGTTTATAGAAGAGGAAGGGTGGATTAAGTGATGTTTCCAAACCTTTGATGTGATTGCAATAAATGGAGTATATTTCACTTACCAAAATAATATTACAAATGATAGGAAAGTACGGTTGGTATAATACCACTTGAAACTCAATATGTGTGTCATCCCCTCCCCAGACATTTGTCAAATAGTTGGCAATATAGAAAACTCTATCATAAATTATAAAAAATTTGAGAAATTAATAAATATATAGATAGATTAATAAGGTGGAGTGGAAACTATATATCCTATAATAACATAATAAAAAAATAAATATATGATAATAAATGTGATAAGATTTTTTATTAAAAACCACTAAAAAAAAGTTGCATAATTGCTAGTCCCTACAGTTTGGTTTTAAGTTAAACACTTAAAAGTTGATTGTGTGTTGGGTTGTATGTGAAGTGCTGCAAGGATATAATGATTTGATTGGCATGGAAGACGGTAGTAAGGAGGTCGTGGCAATATGGACACTAACTTATGACTTGAAGGTTGTAGTAAGACTCATAAATATCCTTTCCAAATATGGAGGAGGAGGAGAAACTATAGCTAGATGGACATAGTGTTGGACTAGGAAATATGTGAAATATCACATAGTAAAAGAAGACCCCAAGTCCCTTACATGGGGAAACAAACCTCCATTAATCTTCAAAAATAAATCACAGGGGAGTAAAACAAATGAGGGGATTAATGCATAATATTAATTATGCATGAATATATAATGTATCATAAATTTTGAGCTATATTAGGATCTTGAATGGTGAACATAAATGACTGGTGAAAGATTATGTTGGGTATCCAATAAATTAATCCAAATGTCCCCCCTCACTTTTTTTTAAGAGCATTTTTTTAAGAGCATGGGTGGAAAAATATGATAAATTATGTGTAAATATTTATAATATTATGTGTAAATATTTATAATATTTATAAAGATTTGATGAAATTTCTTTAAGGATCATGGGTGGAAAAATATGATAAATTATGTGTAAATATTTATATAGATTGATGAAATTTATGAAGACATTTTGAGAAAAAAAGTTAAAAAAGATAAATCACAAATTATGACATGATAAGAGATAGAGAGAAATGTGATTAGCATCTACCATAATTCCCGGATCCGTTATTAATGTCATTATTTAGCATTACAAACACCTACACCTAAATATAAACACCAATATTCATATGCTCAAATGTTATTTCAACTTTGGTTTTACACAATCCCAAACACTATAATGTTTAATTGAATCAAAGAGTCACCCTAATGTTTAATTGAATCAAAGAGTCTCTCATATTAATCTTGAAGTTATTTGAATTAACTATCTGAATTTACTCATGCATTTGTACATAATATTTTCTTTTCCACATATCCAAAAATTTAAAAATAGTCCAAAAAGATAATCCACCCAACCACCCCTAATCATAAAAATCAAGAAGTTGTTGTCTAAACAAGTAGGTCTTACATATCCCATGATAAATAAAAGAGGCAAGAAAGATCTAAATTTAATCCCTTAGCTTAGTTACAAACTAACTTCTAGTAGGTTTCGGTGGTCTAGGCCACAGTTATGGGTGCATGTGAGCAATGACATCGCCATCAACAATAATGGTAGAAATAATTCCCTTTAATTAACCAGTCAACGCACATTGAGTTCCTTGAAATTTATTCATGCCAAATGTTTCATCAAACAACGATCTTATTTTTCTATTAAAAGAATTGCTCATGATCTAATTCAAAGATATAAATAATCTTATAATAACTACCTAAGAGTGGATGATGTAAGGATGATGTAATGAACTTTTTTGTTTGTAATGATGTTCACAAAATGCATCATGTTGGGAAGGTATAAGGCATCCAATTTCCAATCCTAGTATTCCTTAGGAGTGGATTATCAATATGTGATTAACATCACATATCATAGCATCCAAAAACCCTAGATCTATCATGAGCTATACGTACTAAATTTTTCGACAACTTCAATTAATCTTAGAAATTATATTGAGGAATTCCATTGACTAGCACTTATATAATTTTACATTACTAAATTTTTCGACAACTTCAATTAATCTTAGAAATTATGTTGAGGAATTCCATTCACTAGCACTTATATAATTTCACAGTAGATGGATAAATCAACTTGATTCATTGAGATCAATACAAGAAATAGATTTTTCGTAACACTTAAGTTATGGAAAAAAAAATCTATTGAAAAAAATAAGATGCAAAGGTTTTTTCTTTTATTTTTATTATACTTAATAGATCCAATACTACTATAAATAGGTTAATCTTATTTGTTCTTAAATTTTTATTTGATAGCACTTGGATTAATGAACAATGGTGATATACCTCATCTTGTTCTGTCAAGTATTCATGGTCATGGTTGTAATTCATTGATCCGGATTATTTTTGGCATGAAATGAAATAGGAAATATAACAAGAGTCACAAATATACAGTAAATTTCTATTAATGAAATAAATGTACAGAGACTATAAAAATACAGAGTGAAAGACTTGTTAGAATGGTGGTAGCTAATCTCTGAGAAGAGATGTGAAGGCTACTCACATTCTCAAGAAGATGATCTTACAATGAGGCTCCAAAGGCCTTTTTGCCATAAAGAAAATCCACAACCCTAACCTCGGAAGATGAAAAGCCAACAGTTTTGTGGACCCCGTTTTGGGTAGTTTGGTGTATCAACTTCCTGGGGGCGTAACTTCGGCATATGATCTTTGTTTGGGGCGCACTATATCTAATTGGAAATATATATCCGAGGAATACAACTTTGATGTGAGAAACATCGAAGGAACTTCTATTGCTCCCCGTTTTCCCAAAAAAACGTCGTTTAGGGCCTCAAAACGGCCCTGGAAATTTGGAACCCGAAAAACTACCAAAAATAGAAAATTACCAAAATTTCCAGAAAACTGTTTTGAGCCCATTGGAAAAGGTGGGTGGCCATCGATATCCACCTGGATCAATCCTCCCTTCTTAGGTAGCAATGGTCTCCATTGCATTGAGTGTCCGGGGGAGAGAGAAGAGCGTTTGTTGAATCTGCATCTTGATGAGTTGCTTGCCTTGTTGGAGAAGTTGCGTTGCTTAGCTTGTTGAAGGTTGTCATGGACATGTGGTTGGAAGGGTTGGACCTTTTTAACCAGTCTGGATACATGAGATGCTTTTGTGCAGAAGGAATCTTTTCACTTTGTTGCAATCTTGTCGACCTGCTTCTGTTGGATAGAAGGTGCTTGGGTCGAGGCTGTAGTGGTTGCAGTATCCTTCTATTCACCTTTTGAATAGATTGTGAAGAAGATTAATTTTGTAGTATGAGATACTAACTTGTGGCACTTTTTAGGTGAAAAATAGTTTGAATTACTTCTGGTATTCTGTAGATATGACCCCCCGGAGAAACGATGACACTGCGGGGTCGAGACTCATAAACAACATGGTGTTTCCACATATATGGTTGGCCCAAGAGAACATCACAGACATCCAGTGAGGCAACATCACATAATACCTCATCCTTGAAGGGTTGGATGTCGTATGACAATTGGCACTGCTGGCTGACACGAAGATCTCGTCCCTGACGAAGCCACCCGATGCGGTATGGTTGCAGGTGTGGTGTTGTTGACAATCCCAATTGTTTGACAACCTCTGCTGAGATGAGGTTCTTCTGGCTTCCGCTATCAACAATAAAATGTAGCGGGGTCCCCTTCACCCACATCTGTGAATGAAAAAGGTGCTCCCCCTCTTTAGGATCTGTTGGTTCTTCTGGTTGATTTGTTGCAGTCGCGACAATAGCAGTGGGGTCTGCGTCGATGATCTGTCTTTTACCAGTATTTTTAGAATCAGATTCTGAATCAGGATTCGGCTCCTCGTCTTTGATCTCGGCCACCAATGACTATTTTGAGCGACATTCATCAGTGTTGTGTCAGGGGATTTTGTGGAAATCGCACCATTTTCCAGTGTCCTTCTTTGTCTTCCCGTGACCCTTCTTTTCATGTGGCTTGGGCTGGTTTTCAGGAGACTGTTTATTAGGTTCGTCTTTGTCATACTTTGGTTGTTGCGAATTTTCCGGACCGAACTCCCATTTGTTCTAGTGCTTAAATTTATGCTCGATTTTAACAGCATATTGATAAGCAGCACCAAGTGATGAGATGTCCAGAAAATCCATTTCAATTTAGATGTATATGTGTAGAGCCCCACAGTATTTCAGAACCAAATGTCATTTGGAGTCTTTGATACCCATCTTGGTGCGCAAGGTATGGAAGGTATTAGTGAACTTCGGAACTGTGTGGACCATCTCTTATCGCGGTGTGATCCATCTCATGTATTATTCCTCATAGTTTCCAACAAGGTAATATTGGTCCTTTATCGCATCCACAAAAAATTCCCAAGTGGGCTCGGCCCCATATATTCCAGACTCCTCTGTGGAACTTTGCTCCCAGTAATTTTCCCACCAATGTTTGACATGGGGAAGAGATTTAAGGAGTGTGAAGGTGATATTTTCCCTGTCGAAAAAATTATGAACAAAGAAATAACCTTCTAACATATTTAACCATTTGTCTAGGGCATATGCATCTATCTTACCTTCAAATACGGGAATATAAAAATTAACTTGTACCTTGAAAGGAGAGGTGCTTCAAAAGTGGTTGTTTGATGAAGATGTGCTTGTTGCTATCGGCAGGCGTTGAAGGATGTGGGAAAAATTCTCCATCATTTCGTCCCTCTATCGCGTGAGAGATTTCTCAAGCAACAGATTTATAGGATCATCTTCTCCGTCGTTTTTCTTTTCTTCCACCATGGAGGGTTTCTTGGGCATGCGAGAGAGATTGTCTTCAAGAGAGACAAGATCGAGACTGAACTTGCTATACTCGGACCTCGTCGGGGACATGCACTGAAAAAATGATCAAGAGAAGCTTGCTCTGATACCACTGATCCAGATTATTTTCAGCACGAAATGAGATCAGAAATATAACAAGAGTCACAAATATACAGTAATACACGATTTCTATTAATGAAATAAATGTACAGAGACTGTAAAAATACAGAGTGAAAGACTCGTTAGAATGGTGGCAGCTTATCTCGGAGAAGAGATGTGAAGGCTAATTGCATTCGTAAGAAGATGATCTTGCAATGAGGCTTCAAAGGCCTTTTTATCATAAAGAAAATCCAAAACCCTAACCCCAGAAGATAAAAAGCCAACAGTTTTGTGGACCCCGTTTTGGGTAGTTTGGTGTATCAACTTCCCAGGGGCGTAACTTTGGCATATGATCTTTGTTTGGGGCACACGATAGCTCGTTGGAAAGACCTATATGATTAATACAACTTTGATGTGAGAACCATCGAATGAATTTCCATGTTTCTCCCCATTTTCCCAAAAAACATCATTTAGGGCCTCAAAACGGCCCTGGAAGTTTGGAACCCGAAAAAATGTCAAAAATAGTAAATTACCAAAATTGCTAGAAAATTGTTTTAAGCCAGTTGGAAAAGGTGGGTGGCCACTGATATCCACCTGGATCACTCATGGTGTGACCATTACCAATAAAAACATCATAGCCTGCATTTTCCAAAATGAATGCAAGGGATATATCAAATTGATTAGGGGGGTTCACACCCAAGTGCATCAAATTTTCCACATAATTTTCAAATCAATGGGGCTCCCAAAAACACAAATAGAACATAGCGAACTAAATGGCATGGAAACATATAATTTCATATCAAACTGAGCACTTTAATCAGTTGAGACACTCATTGATAAAACACCATGGTTCAATAAAATTGGACCTTTTCGGTTGGATTCTAATGGTAATACATGAGAATAGATCCTATGAACCCTAGACAAAATCTATCTACAATTGTAGTTTGCAACAAATACAACAATTATCCTCGAAAATATAGGGAAACCAAACAAACAATTTGCATTAAGATGCACAATATTAATATAAATGCATTGTATCGATTAATTTCTACATTGTAATCATGGAAATCATATTTAGAATAATAATTCTACATGAATGTGTAGCATAAATTTTATGGCCCCTACTCTCTCGTTACAATGTCGATATTTGAATTGAGACTTATACCCAATGAAAATGAACATGTGAAAAGTAAAGCAAATATAATTTTCAATGCCTCCATGAACACCCACCCACTAGCAAAACAATTAAAGGTTGTACTTCTCACAAATTATATCAATAACAAATAGACTTGTGTTCATAGAAACCATAGATATTTTTTATATCAACAACTTCAAAATAATTGTTTTGGCTATTAGCCACAAATTCTAAAACAATGTCCTAACTTATTGAAAGAAAAAAGGGAAGTTTATGTAACTACAAATTACAGGATATTGGCTCCAAATAGACCAAGGTAATTAACTCCACTCTAGCCACTACAAATGCCAATCAAGATAGTTCCGAAAACAAAATTGAGTTTTGTATCCACAATATATAAAATACAATCTAGCGCGTTGGGTTAGCTCGTTGGGTTAGATCGAGTGGTTGAGTACTCTGAATTACAAGAAGGAGGTCTCAGTCAAGTCCCTAGGTTGGATGCCTCTATGCATATTGGGTCTCACTCAATGTCCCCATTGGGTTAGGTTTCCAAAAATGGAACTGGTCGGTTTACCTCTCGTACCATTCTCAAAATGAGAGGAAGTACCTAGAGGATTTCCCGGGATGTGTATTCCATATATATATATATATAGAGAGAGAGAGAGAGAGAGAGAGAGAGAGAGAGATGTTTCTATGAGGATACATAAGGACCTCACTCACTACCCCTATTTATTTCAAATCAATAAATTAAAGGGCAGGATACTAGTTATTTCATTTCCCCCCATGGGATATATATATATATATATATTGTTTCATTTCCCCCCATGGGATATATATATATATATATCCCATGGGGGAAATGAAACAACTAGTATCCCACCCTTGATTAATTTATTGATCTGAAATAAACAGGGGTAGTGAGTGAGGTCCTTATGTATCCTCATAGAAATGTCCTATAATATGTATTTATTATAGATTGTGTTCACATATTGTATTCATCTCGATGTTTTTTTTTTTTAAATCCACAACACCTGATAGAATTTGATAGTAGAAACTATCCAATCATAATCCAAGCGTCAAATAATTTTATCCCCCTATTTTCAAATAATTGTATCCACCTATTTGAATTCTAGAAGCTACTGGAATTTCTAAGTGAACCCTAAATTGTCTACATCTCTACTTTTTGTTGCATGAGGTTACACAATGGTCTTCATGTGCTTGATTTATTTATTTTCAACATAATAGGAAACTTAGTCATGTGTTTAGTTTCAAAATTATGTCGACCTAGTAACACTTCCTTAAGTTCTCCAAGTTCATGTATAATTTCTTACAGATCAGCCAATGATTCTCTAAGTTATTGTCTTGGAAGTTATCCCCTAGACTAGAAAATTATGGGGATTATATTTAGGGTTGGGGAGAGTAAAGCATAGGTTTTGGTTTCACATAGTTATTGTCA
>SNQJ01S0201072.1:0-16903 GCA_010110895.2 Picea sitchensis | reverse complement strand
TATCCTTATTATTTGTTACCAATTTATAATTTTTGTTCATGTACTTGACCAATAATTAATAAATCAATCAAATATATTTTTATTTTATAACATGTAGTTCTTGAGATTGCTTGATGATCTTGACTTAATTTTAGGTGATAATTAGTATCCACTTATGCTATATGGAAGAGAGATAGTTAATATATGGATTGAATTTCAGAATTGTCTAGACAAATTATGTATGTACATGTACATACATTTACAATTTGATTATTTTATCCTAATTTTCTTCTCATGTCATTTTATTTTTTTCCAAGAAAAAAATCACATTTTTTATTCAAAAGAGAACATAGAACACATTTTTAATGTGCGAAATCACAAACTACAACAAAAATGTATTAACCAATAAATTCCCAAGTCCAACTCGTGTCATCATATAAGGTAAAGGCAAGGCTTTTTATGAAGAACCTAAACATGATCCTGAGCCTAAGGCTATACACATGGCTCTTGATGTTTTGTAACAACGAGAGGTATTCTCTCATGGTCAACTTTTCTTAGAGATGAAGATTCCAAGAATTCAAAGGAAGACCATTGAACAATTGAAGAATACCCTGGAAGAGAATTCGGCCCCACAGGAAAATAATAAAGTGAAAATAGAATTTCCAGGAATAGAAGTCGGCCCCAATAAAGTGATTTGAAGACTATAAATAAAGGGAGATGCCTTGCCATTTGACACACAATAACACATATCTCTCACTCAAGAAAATAAGGCACAAGTATGAGGCAAGGAAGAAGACACAACTACTGCAATTTCTAGGGTTTCTATATTGGGAAGTTCGCTGGAAGAGGCCAAGTACTCTAGCACTCTCGCTAGGGTTGCTACACATCATATTTCAACGTTTTTCTCAGTTTTCTAACCTCGTAAGGGTTTGACAAGAAGAAGAGAAAATACTTGCTATTAGGGTTTCTTCATTGCTAGTTTTTGTCTTGTGAATAGAGATTTTTCATGGTTGTATTGTGTTATAAAAAATTATCTCTCTAAGGAAAGTTGGTTGGATTTTTCCCACGATAAATCTTTTTGTCTTCTTATGCTTGTCTATTTGCTTCTAGATTTTTCTTATATTTTCAGTATATGGTTGTTGAATGTTAAAAGAATGTCAAAGTACTATGGTAAATCTATTGCTACTGGAAATTTAAGAAAATCTAACATGGTATCATAGCATGAGGGTTGGAGTCAAATTTGACCTAGCGCAAGACACCAACAAGAACAAAGATTTCCAGTCATTGGGGTTTTCTAACATTGAGGAGAAAATTGTACTAGGAAACTCACCTAACCCTAGCGCATGTCCTAAAACCCTAGTGTTGACATTTTAAGAAGGTTGAAATTTTGGGATTTTTCAGGCCTAGGGTTTCTACAAGCGAAAATGATTACTAGTTTGAGAGTTGAAGATAGGCTGGATGGAGCACACAATTTCAGATCATGGAAGTATATAATACTTCTCATTCTAGAAAATAATGAGCTCTTGGATCATGTCAAGCAAGTTCTCCCAGAACTAGAAGAGGAAGAGGCCAAGGCAAGACATAAGAAAAATGAGATCAAGTCCAAGAGGATATTGGCAGATTCAATCAAGGGCCACTTGATTCCTAATGTATCATAATTGAAGATACCAAAGGAGATGTTTGATTCCTTAACTTGACTATATGAAAGCAAGAATACAGGAAAAAAGCTAACCCTAAGGCATCAACTCAGAAATGTGATGATGAACAAGTTAGATTCAATTTGTACCTACTTCATGAATATTTCTCAGATAAAGGATCAACTAGCATCTATTGGAGATTCAATGGATGATGCAGAGCTTGTGACTACAACTCTAAATGAGTTTACTTCTTCTTGGGATGCATTTGTTCAAGGAATTTGTGCAAGAAGGAATTTGACTAAATTTGACAAGCTATGGACATATTGTGTCCAAGAAGAATGAAGATTGACATCCAATATGAAAAAGACCAATGATGAAGAAAAACAAGCTCTTACTGCTCATGTAAAGAAAATGAAAGAAAGAAGAAACAATAGTCTGAAGAAAAATAGAAGATCAGTTCCAAATCACAAGAAGGATGTATCTAAGATCAAATGTTTCAACTGTTAGAAGTTGGGACACTTTTCTTACCGGTGTTCTCAAGGGAAAGGGAAGAGAAAAAATAATGCACATGCAACATATATGGAGGAGTTTACATCTCAAAAGAAGACAAGGGAAACAAAATATGAAGAGTATGTCTTTATCTCAGCTCTCATAGGTACCATCACTCAAGGAAGTGATATTTGGCTAGTGGACAGTGGTGTTTCCAAGCACATGACCGGGTTCCAAAATTCTCTTACAAATTTGACAGAAAAGAGTTCATCCCTTTAGGTGGAACTTGGAGATGATTCTGAGCACGTGGTAAAAGGAGTAGGAGAAGTTTCCTACCAGCTTGATTCGGGTAACTCTATTTCAATAAAGGATGTTTTTATTGTACAAGGTTTAAAGAAGAATATTCTCTCTATCTCTTCTTTAGAAGATTGAGGCTTCTTATTAGCTTTTGTTGATGGCCAAGTCCTTTTATGGCATAAGGGTTCAAGTATAGATTCAACTACCGTGATTGGTGTCTGAGAGGGAAGATTGTATAAATTAAAGGGACACCCAGCAGAAACCCTTGTACACAACAATATTAGCTCTAGTGAGCTATGGCATCGAAGACTTTCTCACCTCAACTATAGAGCCTTGCCATTTTTTAGCAAGATGGTTACAGGTCTACCAGATATGCAGGTGGAGCATGATGGTGTATGCAAAGGATGTGCACTTGGAAAGAGTGCCAAGGGAAGTTTTCCAAGTAGTGACAATGATCTTGGACATTATACATTCAAATGTATGTAGACAAATGAAGGTGCATTCTCTAGTTAACTTTTTATATTATTTCACTTTTATTGATGATTTCTCATGTAAAACATGGTTCTATTTCTTGAAAGAAAAAGATGAAGTTTTCAATAAGTTTCAAGAATTCAAGGATTTAATAGAAAATATCTTTGGAAGAAAGATTAAAGTTTTGAGGTCAGATAATGGAGGTGAATACACCTCAAATGAGTTCAAGGAATTTTGCAGAGAAGCATGGATTAAGAGGGAGATAAAAACTCCCTACAACCCCCAACATAATGGGGTTGCAGAGAGAAAGAATAGATCAATTGTAGAAGCAACTAAAGCAATGATCCATGACCAAAAATTACCCATGCATATATGGGAAGAAGCATTCAATACAACTATATATGTCTAGAACAAAAGTCCTCATAAGATATTGGGGAATAATACACCAGAAGAAGTATTCATCAGAAAGAAACCAAAAGTCAACCACTTGAGGATATTTCGCTGCCCATTGTACATACATGTTCCCAAGGAAAAGAGAACAAAGCTAGAGCCTTCAGGAAAGAAGGAAACCTTCGTTGGATACATTGAGACTTCCAAGGCTTAGAGAATATACATCCCCAGACAATGGTAGATTGATATTAGCATGAATGTCACCTTTGATGAAGAAACAACCTTCAAGAAATCTAGAGAGTCTCACATGGATGAGTACATAGAGGAGAAAAAGGCTCCAAAGGATGCAATGCTGATTGACTCTACTCCAGAAGAACATATCCCAAAAGATCAAAATGAGATAGTAGATCCAAATATACTAGTAGATCCACCCAAACAGGTTACAATTACTAAGAAGAGACCAGCATGGCTCCAGAACACTTTGCAGGAAGTAGAAAAACATGCATCTCCCAGTGACAGAGACCAGATGAGATCTTCCTTAGCCAAGGACAGTATACTGTTGAGATCCTGCAGAGAATCAAGATGATGGACTGCAATTCCATGACCACACCTATGGTTACAAATACAAAGATCTTGAGTGAAACTTCTTCAGATTTGGTTGATCCCACGATGTACAAACAATTGATCAGATCCTTGATCTACTTGGTTAACACTAGACCATATATATGCTTTGCAGTGAACACATTGAGTGAGTAAATGGTTGAGCCTATAAATGTACATTTGGTAGCAACAAAGCATGTATTGACGTACCTACATGGTATGGTTGGATATGGACTTAGATATTTCTTGGACAATGAAGTAAAGATGCAAGGTTATATAGACTCTAACTGGGCGGGGAGTGCAATGGACATGAAAAAACACATCAGGATGTTGATTCAGTTTGGGATTAGGTATGATCTCATGGTTGAGAAGAAAACAATCGTCAGTGGCACTTAGTACACCAGAGGAAGAATATATAACATCCAGTGTTGAAAGATGTGACGAAGTGTGGCTTCAGAAGTTGCTTGCAGGGTCATTTGATCTAGAATTGGAGCCAAATTTAATATAATGTGATAATCGAAGTTGTGTGAAGCTTTCAGAGAATCCATTCTTTCATGACAAGTCAAAGAATATAGAGATAAAATACCATTTCATCCGAGACATGGTGAAGAAAGGAGCAGTGGAACTCCGATACATATTAACAGATGAGCTGATAGTACACGTTCTCACCAAGCCTCTATCTAAAGTGAAGTATGAGTACTTCAAAGGAAATATCGACGTGACACAAAATGTCGACCCTCGTTGAGAGGGAGTTGTAATGTTTCTCCTACATCGGGCATATACTCTCCCTCTGGCTAGGGTTTTCCTAGATCAATCATGTGAAGTGGTTGAGGGAGTAATGAGTAGCCTGGTACAAGTCTTGAATAATCCATGTGAAGTGGCTAGGTGTGATTAGGACTTGTAGCGTGGTCTTGCCTACGCCATGTGAAGTGGTTAGGTGTGATTGGGACCATGGCGCAACCTTGCCTAAGCCATGTGAAATGGCTAGGTGTGAATGAGGATATGGTGGTAGTATTTCCCATACCTTGTGAAGTGGATAAGTGTGATTGGGACTACTAGGAGAGGAGAAACATCATAGATAATTGCAGCGTAGTCTTGAGACTATGGTGATAGTCTTTCCCATGCCATGTGAAGTGGATGGGTGTGATTGGGATTACTAAAGGAGAGCATCATGGAAGAATACCTCCCTTGTTAAGAGGGAATGTTGATGTTTTGTAACAATGAGAGGTATTCCCTCCTGGAAAACTTTTCTTAAAGAGGAATATTCCAAGAAGTCAAATGAATACCATTGAACAGTTGAAGAATACCCCAGAAGAGAAGTCATCCCCACAGGAAAATAATAAAGTGAAAATAGAATTTCCAGGAAGAGAAGTCAACCCTAGTAAAGTGAATTGAAGAATATAAATAAAGGGATATGTTGTTCCATTTGACATACACTCTCACAACTCTCTCACTCAAGAAAAGAAGGCGCAAGCCCGAGGCAAGGAAGAATACACAATTACTACAATTTCTAGGGTTTCTATATTGGGAAGTTCGTTGGAAGAGGTTGAGTAATATAGAACTCTCGCTAGGGTTGCTACACATCATATTTTAGGGTTTTTCTCAGTCTTATAACCTTGCTAGGGTTTGACAAGAAGAAGAGATAAGTACTTGTTATCACGGTTTCTTCATTGTTGGTTTTGCTCTTGTGAATAGATCTTGTTCATAGTTGTATTGTGTTATCATAAATATTCTCTCTAAGGAAAGTTGGTTGGGTTTTTCCCAGGACAAATCTTTGTGTCTTCTTGTGATTGTCTATATTCTTCTAGATCCTTCTTGTATTTTTAGTATATGGTTGTTGAATGTTAAAAGAAGATCAAAGTACTCTGGTAAATCTATTGCTACTGAAAATTTAATAAAATCTAACAATGGCCACCCTTGCATACGTGGGCACTCAACCACATTTTTGTAACAAATAGAATAAAAGAACGATATAAGAAGTTGGTGAAAAAGGATTTAAGCCATTCTCAACACATGTATTAATTTCATGATATCAATTTGTAGTACATGGATTTGACCACCTATAGATCTAGATCTCATTGGAAACTCATCAGTGGATAATAACAACACCTCATCAGTAGATAAGGATGACAACTCATAATAATGTGGTCTCGGAATTTGCGATTTTCTAGGGACTCACGATCTAAAACTCCCCCCCCTCGATCACAAGTTTGAATAATTATACTAGTAAGGCAAAATGAACTAGTGCATACACTAATATCATCATAATCTTCAATCTAAAACTTTTGAACCAAACTTCGATGTTGAATGATTAAGTTGAAATGAACTTTGAAAGAGAGTAGAGATTCTAGAATTGAACAACTACCATGTCTGAACATTCCCTTGGTATTTGGTGAACAAATAGGATCACCATTATGTTATCAATGGAAAAATAGGATCACCAAAGTTCTCTTTGAATTTAGACATAATTAGTTGTCAAACAACATCCCAATGAATAGTTGAAAAGCAATGAGAGGATTCTAGATTCCATGCTAGATCTTCCCAAATATGTTGATTTGATGATATTGATTATGAATTGTAGATGTCCTAATTAGAAGATCAATTAGTATGATGAAATTATCAAATGTTGATTGGATTTTGATATTTTGATGGATAGGATGTTGAAACTTGAATCCTAACTATCATCATTGATATTCCCCCCTGTTAGGTACAAGGTGAAAATATTGTTGAAGGGATCCAAGCTTGAGATTTTGGATTTTTCTATTCTTTAATGTTTCATCGTTGTATCCAATGGTTTTGTTTGTTGACTACTAACCATTTTGATTTGATTACTATGGTGGTTTTATTTGACCACTAACTAGTTTCATAGTATACTCCTCCCCTGAAGGCATTGGAGAATTCCGTCTTGTTTTATCAATGTACTCCCCCCATTGAAGTGTAGAGAGTACCATATTTGAGTCATGTTTCAATTTCGGAAAACATGTAGAATTGGACCCCAATCATGTCCAAAATATTCATACGAAATAATTTTTTGAAATCCTTTTTCTTTTGTGATTTATCCATTCAAATGTGTCTTTACCTATGTTTGAACTAGACTATAAGGCTCTTCTTTACTTGTTGATTCCAACGCCAAGAATTTATCTAGCCATAATGAATTATAGGATATTTATCCTTCTTCTTAGTTCGACATCTATCTGAATGATGATTTGTCTTCCCACAATGAAGACAATGATGGATATCAAAATAATAATTCTCCGTGTGACCAACTTTGATGACAATGCCGACACTCAAGTTTTTCCTCTTTAATTGTATCATTAACATTCTATTGTTCATGCACCCAAAGGTGTGATTTTACAATGATTTCATTTTGATGACTCTCTTGACCCCCTTATTCAAATTTCAGGTAGGTCCCATTTTTACAATAGGTCTTCTTGCAATTCCTCTCTTTGAACAATTCAATGAATTGGTTAAACTTTATGCTTCAATTTTAATGAGACAACAAACTCTTGACCCAAAAGACACTTAATTTAAGACTCTTTCAATTAATCTTGACATGGATCAATTGAAGCATATTTTACATGGACCATAGATGATTATCACTTTTCAACTTTTGATAATGCTCAATGAAGTTTTGAGGAGTAAATAACTCTTAGTTCTCATTGTTACATGCTTTGAATGATCAAGATTTATAAGTCTTTTTCCTCATGTGTGTGTGGTTGATGTAGATTTTTAAATAGAAAGTTCCAAAGTGTGAAAAAAAGACACCATCAAACAATCATTCACCATACATGAGCATATATGTCCTTAAACCTCCTTATTTTTATTTTGGGATAGGTCTAGGACGCAATTGCTACAAAAAATGATCTTTTTATTATTCTTGATACAACTAGCTCCTACATTTGAGAGAAATTTTGATATGGATTTTATGAGCAGAACAAAACGAATACATATCTATATTATTAACACAGAGATACAATGATTAATAAAATATATACAATAAAACTTGGCTTCTATTCAATAAGGAAATATGTTGAAACTGTAAAATGCAGATTGAAACAAGCTTGCTAGAATGACGACGACTTGTCTCTGAGAAGAGATATGATGGTTGTGCTCATTCGTAAGAAGATGATTACAATGAGGATCCAAAGGCCTTTTTACATTAAATAAGAATGTAAAAACCCTAGAAATCCAAAAACATAACCCTAGGAGATGAAACGCCAAAAGTCATGTGGGCCCCATTGGGGTAAGTTGGTACATCAACTTCCCGAGGTCATAACTTTTGCATACGATCTCTGTTGTAGGTCCACGATAGCCCATTGGAAATGTCTATCCGAGGAATACACATTATTTTGTCACACTGGGAATCTCTCTATAGTGTGACTATGTCGGGACCAAAAAAAATTGTTTAGGGCCTCAAAACGACCCAAAATTTTGGGACCCGAAAAGCTAGAAAAAACTGTCGAGATGAAAACATAAATTTCCAAGATGACATATGTATGTGATATAATTGGAATAGGTGGGTGGACATTGATATCCACCTGGATCAATCCTCCTCCCTTAGGAAGAAATGGTCTCCATTGCGTTTAATTCCCCTATCATATGAGGAATTTTTTGTTGAATTTGGCCCCGGGTGAGCCACTTGCCTTGGTGTAGGAGCTTCCATGCTTTGACGGCACGATAAAGCTTAAAATTATATTGGAGATTTCCCTTGAACTGTGTGTCCATGATCTGATCAATGGATTCATGTTCCATGCAGTCAGGGTTGAGATCTGTTTGGTGTCAACTGTTCTGCTACCTCTGAGGTGTCCAATAATGGTGAAAAGTATGGCCGAAGGAGGTCCACATTAAACACTAGGTGCAAGCCAAGGAAGGGGGGAATGTTGAGCTCAAAAGAATTGTCACCCACGGCCTTGGCGATGGTATAAGGTCTATAATGGAGTGGATGAAGATTTTGATGGGGCCCTATCAGGCGTTATTTCTGCAAGTGCAACCAAACTTTATCTCCCAACTGAAACTTGTGTGGCACCCAATGTTGATCATGACACTGCATTTACTTGGAATTAGACTTCTACAAAATATCTTGAACCTGTTGGCAGATGTGTTGGATCTGCTCAATGAACTAGGTAGCTTTGTCGACTTCAGTTTGAGCATGGGACAAGTCTTCCTGGGTGGTTGCAAAGTGTAGTGCAACATCCATGGGACCCAATGGTTGAAATCCCAACCCCACCTGAAAGGGGTTATGTTTGGTTGAGATATGCATGGCTCTGTTGTAGCTGTGATGAACATAGGGAAGACTCTCATCCCATGTGCGAGGATATTTGGAATTGTACATGTGCAGGATATGCATGATCACCCGGTTGAAGACCTTGGTTTGGCCATCCATCTGGGGGTGGAAGGCAATGGATTTGGTGATCTTGGTGTCCAACAATGACTAGAGGCTCGACCATAATGTGCTGAGGAACCAACTGTCCCAATCTGAGATGATGGTTTGTGGTATCCCAAAATGTACCCACAATCGTTCGAAGAAGATCTTGGTAGTGGCCTTTGCTGTGATGCTCTTCTTGCAGGCGGCCATAATCACCATTTTAGAAAAATGATCAACCACCACTAAACACAGTCATTTCCCTGCTTGGTTGACGGAAGGTCTGACATGTAGTCCATCGATATGGATTCCCAGGGCCTTTTAGGAGTAGGAAGAGGGGTGTACATTCCTAGTTTCTTAATGGTCGGTATGACAATCACACATGCAATGCATGACCTAATATACTTGCTGACATCCTTTTGAAGTTTTGACCAATAGAAATGTTGTTGCAACACGACCACTATTTTTTATACACCGAAGTGTCCTGCAACCCAACTATAGTGGGCTTCCCACACTCCCTCGCTTTATGTAATGCAGAGATGAACCAAATGGCACAAAAACCCATCCTGAAGATGGAAATAAGTGAAAAATATCTTTGCGCCCAACATCTAGTAGGTGGCAACAAAGTCAGGATCTCTCTAATAGAGTTGGGGCAATCCAAATGTCTTGTGGCCACATGAGTTTATCACTGTGGTGAGTGCTTCAACTGGAGGGAAACTGAGGCAATCAACAATGTGGTTGGTGCCTCCTATCTTATACTTGATGTTGAGATGGAACTATTGCAATTATGTGGACCACTTCTGATGGCGGTCATTCTGCAATTTTCCCCAAGTCTGCATGAACTGCAATGACTTATGATCAGTGTGGATGAATGTATCCTTCCCGAGAATGTAATTCCTCCACTGAAGGTAAGCTTAAACAATGGAGTACATTTCTTTGTCATAAGTAGGGTACTTATGAACATCATCTGATAGTGTGTCACTATGATAGGCCACGGGGTGCCCCTGTTGAGTGAGAATTGTGCCCACAACATAGTCTGAAGCATCTGTCTCGATCACAAAGGGTCGTTGTAGGTTGGGTAATGAAAGCACTAGGGATGAGCACAAGCGTTGCTTCAAATAATTGAATGCTTTTTATTGTGATAGGCCCCACAAAAAAATTGTCTTACCACTACCCCTATTTACTTGGCTGAGGGCCCATGCAATATGGGAAAATCCCGACATGAACCTACGATAGAAATTGGCAAGGCCTAAAAATATTTGAAGCTCAGTGAGTTTGGTTGGGGTTGTCCAGTCACGAATAACTTGGATCTTGGTTGGATTCACATGCACCCCATGCTAATCAACAATGTAGCCTAGGTACTGGACTCTGTCCATGTCGAATGATCATTTTTCTAAATTTGCATATAGCTTGTGTTGCCGCAAAGTGTGCATAACCTATTGAATATGCTGCAAGTGTTCTACCCAATTATTTCTATAGATGAGGATCTCATCCAAATACACCACCAAAAAATAATTGGTGAAATGCTGCAAGATATTGTCCATCATTCGCATGAATTTTTTTGGGGCATTCATCAAACCAAAGGGAATGACCAACCATTCAAAAGGACCTTCTTTGGACTTGAAGGAAGTTTTCCATACATCTGTCTACTCTATTGGGACCTGATGGTATTCAGACTTTAGATCAATCTTACTAAATTATTTTTCCCCCTTAAGCTGGTCAAGGAGATCGTCAATTTGGGGAATCATGTACCGGTTCCTGACTATGATTTTATTTAGAGCCCGATAATCAATGCAGAGTCTCCAGGTCCCATCTTTCTTCTACACAAGCACGATTGTGCTTCCACATGGTGATGAGATGGGTCGGATGTGCCCCTTTTGGAGCAGTTCTTGGATCTGACGCTTGATCTCGTTGTTTTCTAACATAGAGTGATGATAGACTGACCCATTGGGTAGCGGTGCGTTGGGGGTCAAATCGATTAAATGCTTGATCTGACAATGTAGAGGTACCCCAGTGGGTGAGGAGAAGATGTATTTGTATTCTTACATGAACTTATCCACTTGCTTCTGCTGCATGGAGAGTTCGGCCACATAGGCTATGGATGTGGCTGCAACCTTCTTCTCACTTTGAGAGCGAATCATGAAGAAGACAAACTTCCCAGTCTGAGAGATGGCCTTCATGCATTGCTTGGAAGAGATCAAGGAAATGGAAGTAGGTGGGACTACCTCGTCTATCTTGTACAATTTCCTTTCCAAAGTAATAATAACACTACGAGGCCTATACTCATATACAACAAGACATTTCCATAAATAAGGTTGCCCCAAAAGAACATCACAAAATTCAAAGGGAGAAAAATCACACAATACCTCATCTTTGAAGGGCTTGATGTCGTAGGATAGGAAACACTATTAGCTGATGCAAAGATTGTTTCCTTGGCAGAGCCATCCGATGGTGTATGGTTTTGGGTGCAGCATTGTCAGTAAGTCCAGCCGCTTGATGACCTCCACTGAAATGAGGTTCTTTTGGCTACTGCTATCAACGATGAAGTGCATCGAAGTACTCTTCACCCACATCTGTGAATGAAAGAGGCACTTTACTTCCTCTGTCTCAACAGTTTCACCATGATGGATCTTGGTGGTAACAATGATGGCACTAGGTTTCATGTCAATAATCCATCTCCCCTTTCCTTGTTCTGACTCCGAGTCATAACCCACATATAATTCATAGGATTTCATCTTCACCACCAATGACTTCTTTAAGCGATAATCAACAATGTTATGCAAGGGGCTCTTATGGAAGTCACACCACTTCCCGACGTTTTTCTTCGTCTTTCCATTTTCCTTCTTTGTTTGTTGATTATATTGGTTGTTCTGAGGTTGTCCATCTTTGCTCTGCCCTTTTTTCTATGGGTTGGGTCTTCCCTTGCCCTACTTTTGTTGTGAGGGGTTCCCAGACCCAAAATGCCATGTCTTTTTCTTAAGCTTCTGCTCGATTTTGACAGCATATCAATAGGTTACACCCAAGGACGAGATGTCCATAAAATCCATTTATGTTTGTATGTATCTATGCAGACCATCACGATACTTCAGCACCATATGTCGCTTAGAATATTTGATACCCAGCTTGGTGCGCAAGGTATGGAAGATATTTGTGAACTTTGGCACTGTTTGTTCCCTTTCCTGCCGTAGTGTGGTCCATCTTATGTACAGGTCATCATAACTTTCAACAGGGTAGTATTGTTCCTTAATAACATCCCTGGAGGAATCCCATGTAAGTGCGAATGTAAATAATGAGGGTTCCTCTGTTTCCTTTTTCTCACAGAAAGTCTCCCACCAATATTTGACATGGGGGATGACTTTGATGAACGCAAATGTAATCTTTTCTCTATTGGAAAAGTTATGGAAAAAAAATACCCTTCTAGAATGTTCAACCATTTTTCTACAACATCTGTGTCTATCTGACCTTCAAATATAGGAATACCAAAGATGATATGTACCTTGAAGGGGGCGACACCTCTGCTTGAGGAATATATATCGCCTGTTGGTAGTCGTCGAAGGATTTGTGCAAAACTATCCATCATCTCATTCCTCTCTTGCGTGAGGGCTTCATCACGCAACAATTTGAAAGGATCTCTTGTCCTGTCGTCTTTATTTTCTCCCACCACAGAAGGTCGCTTGGGTGTGAAAGAGCCCTCGTCTTCAAGAGAAACAAGCTCAAGACCCAAATCTTTGTACCCTGACCTTGTCGGGGACATGCATTAAGAATGACAAGGAGAAGACCTCTCTGATACCATTGATCCATATTTTATGAGTAGAATGAAATGAATGCAGATCTATATTATTAACACAGAGATACAATGAACAATAACATAGATACAATAAAACTTGGCTTCTATTCAATAAGGAAATATGCTAAAACTATAAAATGCAGACTCAAACAAGCTTGCTAGAATGGTGGCGGCTTATCTCTAAGAAGGGATGTGACAACTTCTCTCATTCACAAGAATATGATTACAATGAAGCTCCAAAGGCATTTTTACATTAAACATGAATGCAAAAACCCTAGACATCCAAAAACCTAACTCTAGGAGAAGAAGCGCCAAAAGTCATGTGGGCCCCATTGGGGTAAGTTGGTACATCAAATTAACGAGGTCGTTACTTTTGCATATGATCTTCATTTTAGGCGCACGATATCCCGTTGGAAAGGTCTATCTGAGGACTACACATTATGCTGTCACATTGAGACTTACACTACAACGTGATTATGGTGGGCCAAAAAAATGTTGTTTAGGGCCTCAAAACAACCCCAAAAGTTTGGGACCCGAAAGCTAGAAACAAAATGTCAAGATGAAAAATGAAACTTCCAAGATGACATCTATATGTGAGCAAGTTGGAATAGGTGGGTGGCCACCGATATCCACATGGATCAATTTTTCTTTTAAATGATAGTTTATCCTTTGTTTTTGAGTCCCAATGCATATTGATGATACATTCATGTGTAACCAAAGGTTTTATTTAATCACAAAAGCACTTGGCTTGACAACATGTTTACTACTCAGGATTTCACCAAACGTTCAACTATTTTGCTTAAACAAAATATTCAAACTTCATTTACAAAAAAAACAAATGATTTTGTTAGAAGTCTCCAAGAATCTTTTACTTTTTTCTTTTTGTCATATCCAAACCATTTACTTTTTCTTTTTTGGAAGATTTTCTCAAAATTCATCACCAAACCATTTCCATTTCACAAAATGCACTTGAAATTTATAAAATTTATGTATAACATATGATAAGTTGAGAATAAACTTTTGTTTTTTGACAAATTTTCTAAAAATGCATCGCCCAAAAATCAAATTTTGTCATATCCAAACCATTACTTTTTCTTTTTTAGCAGATTTTCTCAAAATTCATCACCCAATTCATTTCCATTTCACGGAATGCACTTGAAATTTATGTATAATATATGATAAGTTGAGAATAAACTTTTCCTTTTTGACAGATTTTCTAAAAATGCATCACCCAAAAAGCAAAATTTGTCACATCGAAACCAATTTTTTTTTGGGGCAAATTTTCTCTAAACTCATCACCCAAACCATTTCCATTTCATGGAATGCACATGAAATTGATGACATTTATGTATAACATATGATAATTTGAGAATAACTTTTTGTTTTTTTTGTAGATTTTCTAAAAATGCATCACCCAAAAAACAAATTTTGTCACATCCAAACCATTTACTTTTTCTTTTTTGGCATATTTTCTCAAAATTCATCCCCCAAACCATTTCCATTTCACGGAATGCACTTGAAATTTATGACATTTATGTATAACATATTATAAATTGAGATTAAACTTTTACTTTTTGGTAGATTTTCTAAAAATGCATTACCCAAAAAAACAAATTTTGCTACATCCAAACCATTTACTTTGTCTTTTTTGTCAGATTTTCTCAAATTCATCACCCAAACCATTTCCATTTCACGGAATTCACTTAACATTTATGACGTTTATGTATAACATATGATAAGTTGAGAATAAACTTTTTCTTTTTGAAAGAATTTCAAAAAATGCATCATCCAAAAGGCAAATTTTGTCAGATCCAAACCATTTACTTTTTTTTTTTTGGTAGATTTTCTCAAAATTCATCACCCAAACCATTTCCATTTCACATAATGCACTTCACATTTATGTATAACATATGATAAGTTGAGAATAAACTTTTACTTTTTGACATATTTTCTAAAAATGCATCACCCAAAAACCAAATTTTGTCACATCTAAACCATTTACTCTTTATTTTTTGGCAGATTTTCTCAAAATCCATCACCCAAACCATTTCCATTTCATAGAATGCACTTCACATTTATGCATAACATATGATAAGTTGAGAATAAACTTTTACTTTTTGACATATTTTGTAAAGATGCATCACCCAAAAAACAAATTTTGTCACATCCAAACCATTTGCTTTTTCTTTTTTAGAAGATTTTCTCAAAATTCATTGCCTAAACCATTTCCATTTCACGGATTGCACTTGAAATTTATCACATTTATGTATAACATATGATAAATTGAGAACAAACTTTTACTTTTTGGCAGATTTTCTAAAAATGCATCACCCAAAAAGAAAAAATTGTCATATCCAAAGAATTTACTTTTTCTTTTTTTGAAGATTTTCTCAAAATTCATCACCCAAACCATTTACAATTCACTAAATGCACTTGACATTAATGACATTTATGTATAACATATGATAAGTTGAGAATAAACTTTTGCTTTTTGACATATTTTCTAAAAATGCATCACCAAAAAAACAAATTTTGTCACATCCAATCCATTTACTTTTATTTTGACATTTTTCTCAAAATCCATCACCCAAACCATTTCCATTTCACAGAATGCACTTGAAATTTATGACATTTATGTATAACATATGATAAGTTGAGAATAAAATTTTAGTTTTTTTGCAGATTTTCTAAAAGTGCATCACCCAAAAAGCAAATTTTGTCACATCCAAACCATTTACTTTTTCCTTTTTGGCATATTGTCTCAAAATTCATCACCCAATCCATTTCCATTTCAAGAAATGCACTTGACATTTATGTATAACATATGATAAATTGAGAATAAACTTTTACTTTTTGGTAGATTTTCTAAAAATGCATCACCCAATAAACAAATTTTGTCACATCCAAACCATTTACTTTTTTTTTTTGGTAGATTTTCTCAAAATTCATCACCCAAATCATTTCCATTTCACGAAATGCACTTGACATTTATGTATAACAAATGACAATTTGAGAATAAAACTTTTCTTTTTGGCTGATATTCTAAAAATTCATCACCCAAAAATCCAATTTTGTCACATAAGAACCATTTTCTTTTTCTTTTTTGCTAGATTTTCTCAAAATTCATCACCCAAACCAGTTCCATTTCATAGAATGCACTTGAAATTTATGGCATTTATGTATAACATATGATAAGTTGAGAATAAACTTTAGATTTTTGGCAGATTTTCTAAAAATGCATCACCCAAAAAAAAAATGTTGTCACATCCAAACCATTTAATTTTACTTTTTTTCGACATATTTTCTCAAAATTCATCACCCAAACCATTTCCATTTCATGGAATGCACTTGAAATTTATGAAATTGATGTATAACATATGATAAGTTGAAAATAAACTATTTCTTTTTGGAATATGTTAAGAACCAAATATCAATATAGCATAGAAAAACCTTAGAATAAGTACTCAACGCCTTGAAAAAGACAGAATTTCAGGTAATAAGCCTCTTACAGGGGGAAACCTCCTTATACCCCACAGAAATGTCCAAATACAAGATGATTCCAAATGAAAATGTCTCCTTGGTATATATAGGAGACTAGGAGGTACAATTACAACTAATGGACTCAAGCCGACACAAATAAAATAACATTACTAATGTAATATGCCCCAATTAAGGGGTAATGGGCCACTATTTAGGGCTTAACATGCCCCTCCCCTTAAGAGAAGTGTTGTCTGCAATGCTTGAGTAAATTTGGATGCTTATGTATAAAATACTCATCTTCCCAAGTGGAATCTTCAGCCGATAGTTTCCTCCATTTAACGAGATACTCTGAAATGGATCTATTCCTCAGCTGGCGAATTCTTGTGTCAATGATGGCTTCAGGATCCAATA
>SNQJ01S0201071.1:3131-16903 GCA_010110895.2 Picea sitchensis | reverse complement strand
CTCATCTTGACTCATCTAAGAAGATGTACGATGCCCTAACTAACATCTTCTCAGTCAAACATTGGACAAGTAATGAGTCTGAAGAATGAGCTATGTGACATGAAAATAAATGATGATGACATCATAACATCATACCTTGTGAGAATATATCAGTTAAGAGATCAACTACAAGCTATTGAAGAAATCATTTCAGAAAAGGAACTGGTAATTATAGTACTCAATGGCATTTCCAAGACATGGGATGCATTTGTCGCAAGCATGCACACAAGAAATGAGTATCCCACATTTGAAGAACTTTGGACTTGTTGTGCACAAGAAGAATCAAGGATTAACGCAAAAGAGAAATCCTAAAATAAATACGATGATCAAGCCTTCACAACAAAGTTCAAGAATTTCAGGAATAAGAAGAAGTTTGGCTTGAGGAAGAAACCAAATCAAGAAAAGGATATGTCAAAAATACAATGCTTCAACTGTAAAAAATATGGTCACTACAGAAAACATTGTCCTGAGTTAAAGAAAAGTAAGGAAACAGACGAAGCATCAGTTTTCTAAGAAAGGGAACCCTCAAAGAAGGTCAAGCAGGATAAAACAAACTTCTTCTTCTAAGTCAAGGTAACAATATTCTTCAAAGTTCTTGTACATACCATGTTCACATAGTTTCTGTACATATCATGCATATCTATTTCTTAGAAGATAAGATGTACAAGTGAAACAACACCTATGGAAGAACAACAAGATAATTATTGGTATCACGATGACTATAAGTCAAGAAATACACATGAAAAGATGAAGTATGTTGGCAATCTTTTGTAACAATTCTAGTGGAAGCTATTATATAAGTAAGAACTGCCAGATAATTCGAAATCAGAATCAAACTTGAAGAGAACCAGAAGGAGTCAAAAAAGAAATAAGTCAGCAATCAAGAGGAAATTAGAAAAAGATGTGTGACACCTTGCAGAAGGAAATAAGGATGCATACGAAAGCGTGGACTATCTTAGATGGAGGGAGTTCATTACATAAATCCAAAAGAAGAGCATCCATTCATATATGAAGCAAGGATTAGGAGGGAGATAATCTTAAATATTATCCATTGAGTATTATGAAGTATCTATCCATGTTTCTATTGAAAGTAGAAACCAAGGTAAGCAACACATGTTTAGTTTGACTCTAGAAGAAGTCTTCTTCGAAAAAAAGCCTTAAAGTATCTTTGGTTGTTCATCTACATCCATGATCCTATGATGAAAGGAAGAAGTTGGAATCTTCAGGGCATATAGAAGACCCCATGAACCCAAGAGCTAAAGAGAGTCATGAGGAAGAACATGAAGATTCCAAGAAAGAAAGAAAAGCAAGAACAACTAGTTATTATACTGAGAATCACAAGACTACCAGCTTGGTTTGAACTCACTAAGAAGAAATCGAGCAGAAGAAATGGAAGTTATGATAAAGAACAATGTATGTAAGAAAATTTAAAAAAGACTTATGAATGGAATAATTGCAAGATTCATAGGTTCTTCTAGAAGGAGGGAGAATACTATGACAACATCTTGTTTCATTAAACCACATGTACCTCTTGCAATATCCATGGATTGGAATTTACATGTAAAAGATTTATCTTCCCAGTAAAGCAAGCGAGAAAGAAGATTATACTAGAAAGAGACCCATGTATGCAGATATAAGAAGACCTCGTATGGATTCAAACAACTTGATGCGGAGTACCTCATATACAATAGAAGTGTGGTGGAAAAATTCTATGATAGAAATAGTGTATCATAATAGTTACTTAGAAGAATGGGATGATGGATTGTTAATCCATGACAAACTCTCATGATGACAGAAGAAGTGATACTTGGATATGTTTCAGTTTGAGCCTTGCCACGATGTCATGAGCTAGCAGGAAACATAAGTTTTGAATTCAACCATGATATATTGTAATGATCAGATCTATATGAAGCCTTTAGAGGAAACCAGTGTTCCATGAGAGACTGAAGTACATTGAGATCAAGCATTACATTCTCCATGATAAATTCCAGAAAACAAAAGTGGTTCTCCAATATATATCCACAGATGAGAACATAGAAGATATTTTGGTAAAGCCTTTGTCCAAGATGAAAAATTTGTGCACTTAAGAAACGAGTTGGGGCTCGTGGAGATGACTTCCTTATTGAAAAAGGAAGAGATTACTCCCAGGTTGGGAGGGAGCACTGATGTGTTATTGACTTATGGACAATCATTTTTTAGTTCGAAAAATGGTCTAGGATGAGTAGTTCCTTTCTAGTTCGGAAAGTGGTTTGAGATTTCTGACAGAAAGACATTTTCCAGTTCGAAAAATGGTCCAGATCGGACATTCATTTTCATAATGAAAATGGTCCAATAGATTGTTGATGTACCATAGACAATGATTCCCCTTGTGGCTAGTGTGGGGGAATGGTCTAGAACAATAATTATTCTTGGAAGTCACTCTGAGTAGTGGTCAAGTAGAATGGTCTGCCTCATCGGGAAGTCATTCTTTCGAAATTCACAGTTGTGAGTAGTTTCGAAGAATGGTCCATTTTGGAGGTTGGTGCAGGACAATCATTTCCATTAGAAAATGGTCTGGATAGTCATTCCCTAGGGAAAAATCATTCTATCCAAATTGCACTATGATTAGTGCCGAAGGAATGGCCCAATTAGGTGAACGATCTAGGTTCAACAATAAAGGTCATGCATTCCCTAGGGAAGACTCATTCTCTCCAGGTTGCACTATGACTAGTGTCAGAGGAATGGCCCAGTTAGGTGAATGGTCCAGGCTAAGAAATCAGGGACATTTATTCTTCTATGATTGTGAATAATAGTCCATATAGCCCATAGATGATGCTTTACCTTCTGAGAGCAGATGCTCTTCCATATCTGACAGATGTGAGTGGAAGAATGGTCGAGATGACTCAGTTTATATCATGATATTGTTTAATGCAGGTTGATATCAGATGATATGATTGCTATGGAGACTGTATGTCTCTAGATAGTAGATGTATGCTACTATGGTGGATGAGTTCCACTGGTTCTGACTATGTGTCACTGATTAAGTAGATGTGTGCTACTTGGTGTGGTTGTGTACCACTAAATAGTAGTTGTATACTACTATGGATAGACACAGTTGTGTTCTATTAAATGGATTTTTTTTTATTTCCATGTAGACTATCAGTAGTGTTGAAAATGATTATCAGCTAGATGGATAGTCATTGTGCTGGTGGACAAACATTCTCCACATGGAAAATGGTCCAGGACATTTATTCTTCTAGGACATATGTCTGGATTAGAAGAATAGTCCTTGTATCCCATGGCGTGGCTTCCAACATATGTTGGAATAATTATTCTTCTAGGACATATGTATGGATTAGAAGAATGGTTCTTGTATCACTATGTGGAGTGAGTGACTTATTCAACATCATGCATGATTACTCATATGGAGTATGGCTTCGAGAGATGATGCAGTTGATGCTATTATATGATATTGATAGTGATGATGGTACTCATGATCTAATCATGAGATATCTTGTGTGGCTATGATGATTCTATCGGTTGAATGGTATTTTTGTGCTCAATACCATTTCTTTCAATACCTCCCTAGCTAGGAGGGAGTGTTGATATTATGGTAGTTTCGAGAGGTATTAACCTCTATGTGTAACCCTAACAAGAATAGAATATTCCAGGAAGTAAGAAGAAACCATAAAGAATTGGACATAACCCTAGAAGACAAGTCAACTAAAGGAAATATTTAATATTGATTTTTTAGCCTCCAAAATCAGGAGTTGGCCCAAAAAACTAAGGAGGAGCAGTATAAATACAGGATTCTAGAGCTCATTTGACACACATTGCTCGCAACTGCAGAAATCTAGTGTGCACTGCAAAAATTTAGTAAGTGCGCAAGTCTAGAGAGTAGTTGCAGTTGTAGCTACTGCAACTTGTATTTTCGGTTTTAGGCTTGGTCTTTCTCTTGGTTATAGTTTGGACTTTCTTCCTTGTGCCCTAGCTCTAGAGAGAGATATGCTACATTGATTTGCTATTGGTTCTAGGGTTTCTTCTGGAATTATTCTCTTTGTAAAGGTTAAGGTGCTCGAGGGTGGCTTCGGCCTATGGTTGGGTGACAATATTTCTATATTTTCTATGGTGAAATGAGCACACCTGCTTTTCTAACAATAATCCATGCTTCAATGAAATTTACTTCTACTACACAATCACAATCATGCAATTTTTAGTACAAGTTTCTTTTCTAGCAAAGAAAAGAATCACAGAGTCATAAAGGAAACTTATGAATGCATATATAAAAGAAAATGAAAATAAGAGTGAGTGCACAAAGTTGGTGGACGATAAAGTGGCAATGGGGTGAGAAGGAACGCGCACTCACAACAATGTGTCTTTATAAAAGGGGTTTTTAAGAAGAGGTGTTCAACAGTGTTTTGGCAAAGAAGGAATCTGAGATGGCCTGATGCTAGGTAAGCATGTCTGGTGCAAATTAGGGTTATAGCAGATGCCCCCTAATGTGTGAGGTCAAAAGAGCATCTGATGGCCGAAATACATTAACAATCTTCTCCAACGTTCCAAACAAGTGAGCCCATGGACCAGAAATCGGGAGGTTCCTTCTGCAAAGTAATAACTGTCTCACCAAGGTGGGCATACCCATGCCCGGGATGAAATAAAATCATGGCTACCAATCAAATACACTGTAGATCCATGTAATATAACTATATAAAGTGTAGCCATGAGAAATACACAAAGGAGATATATCTCGAAATAAAAAAGATATACATGTAGAGTATCCATCTTCTAGAAGCTGATGAGGCTTGATGGCTAGAGATGAGGTCTTCAGAGTTCAAGAAACAACTTCAAAATATTCAAAACTCAGGTAGGAGTGTAATATGAGTGTACGACTTCACTACCCTGAGGTCTTTGACGGCTCGTCGGTCATGGACTAGAGGATCTTGATGAACAGACTGAAGGCTTCATTGATCTCGAACAAAGACTTGATTGGACTTTTGGTATGGCCAGGCATGATGGCAAGGGACAAACTGCAGAGGGGCCGACTCAGGCTTGGTAAAACGTCCCTTGAACAATATCATGACAACTGATGAGACTCAGGCAACACAGCATTTGACATAAGTTCACGATGTAGGAGGCAACGCAAACTCTCCACATGTTTGGAAGAATAACCAAACAGAGGAGGACACAACTCTATGTAGCGAGAAAAGCTTCCTAAGGTCGTATTAAATCCCATAGTTTGAAGAACAAACGCATAGATGTGATTTATCCAAGGGTGACTCATTATGCTACCAATACAAAGAAACTACTTTTCCCTTCCTCTTTTTGGGGTATATTTGATTTTTTTGTCTTTTTCAATAATTTTGGAAAAAGAATAAAAGAATGTTACGTTACAAGGGAGGAATGAGTGTCGCAAACATACAAGTTCGAGGTGCAAGGAAAAGAATGATGTTCAAAGAAAGGACACTCGGGAAAAATCCCTCCAGGGACCAAAGGTGTCAAGACGCAGAGGCAAAGTGCTACAGGGCTTGCATATAAGGCATGCTTCAGATGGTTCAGTTGAGAGCAACATGGAGTCGGCATTAGACCAAAGACGCAGGTATGAAAATGCGGTTAACAAAACACACAATGGTAACGTCCTTCGATGTAAGTTTAACGAGCCTAGAGAAGGTAAGCTCGACGGTTTTTCATATTTAGAGAGTCTGAAAAAACGTNTGATGGGGCACCTTTTTTTAAAGTAGTCTAGTCGGTTCGAAAAAGGGGTAAATTAGCACCGAAAATACGTCTATTCAAAACCATTTTAATGAGTGTGATAAAGACAAGATCACTCGGCCATTTTTTCATTTTTAAGGAGTCTGAATTTTTTTTAACTATGGACTCCGTCAGGAATGTTCTTTTGAACCATTTTAACGAGTGTGAAAGAACAAGGTGTTGGTAGCAATAATATAATCTCTATTTTTTATAATCTGCCTACACAGGGTCTCTAAATTTCCATTAATAGTCATGAGCATTCTCACTAAACGTCACTTGTCACTTGTCACTTTTTACATATCTTCCTTTCGATTTTTGTTTTCATGACTGTAAGCATGAAAACTCGCAGCTGGAATTGACACTTTGTTTCGATTTTTGCAAAATTGTTCATATGGTCTATTATCGAATTGTCATATTTTTTCTATGAACATAATTGTTATACTTGTTTATAACTCCTTGGTCCTAAATGTGCCTTGGTTACATAAGTGAAAGACCTCCACTCATTAATATTCGATTGATATTAATGGGGTTTTGATTCATAAAACTTTTAACTATTCAATTTTCATTTGATACACTTACCTTTGTAATCAAGCTATGGATGTGCGTACTATGGTTTTCAAGTGTTCTGATCCTTATACGTACCCATATGCCAAGGTGCCATATGAATTAAAGCGTGATATTACTTCTCTGTATGGCCTCGGGCTTCACGATTTCATTCCCACGCATAGTGATTAACGCCTCTGCCTACCGTTTTGGACTGTCATAGCATGGTTTTGTTCGAGCCTATGGCTTTGTGTTTTTTCTATCAAACCCTACCTCTGAGTTCTGTGTTGATTCCCTTCTATTAGCCATGGCTCTAGTGGTAAGGATTGAGCCCAATGGCATCCAAATCTTGTTATCGTATGATAACTCTAGGGATGACTTAGAAAGGAATGGTTGGTGTTTATTCATTGAAAAATTTAAGGGTTTCAATCTAAGAGTTGCCCAAGAATTCGCATTGACCTTCGATGGTTGCAGAGCAAAGATAGGTGACGTGCAGTTAGAGGTAACTGAATATTTTTTAAGCCAAGCTACGGGTTTACCAGTTGTCGGGCAAAAGTGGTTCAAGAACGTAAAAGTTGAAGAGGTCCCCTGGACTTTGTTGTTCACTTCACGAAAAAATATTAGTTGCAACCGAGGTATGCCTGTCTCATCTTTAATACCTAGTTGGCATGATCTTCTTGCTATTGTGAAAGAGTTCATTACGTGTGAAGGAAGATTTGGGTTATTTTTCCTGTATCACCTACGATTGCTTATGAGTTTCATTGACTTCCCATTGAACATGCCCTACTTCCTGCTTAGAAGTCTGTACAATATGGGAAAGCGGTTTAAGAGGTAGAAGTCTGATTCTAGTTTATTCCATCATGGTTTAATTAAAATTATCCTTGTGCATCAGTTGTAATTACACAACGATTGTTGGGATGCTTTTGTTTTACGAAATGGCTTTGGCAGTAGTGAGTTGGGACAGGTTGATAAGCCTATTATCACAGAAACCCTTGTGAAACCTACCACCTCTCCTCCACCGTTCCTGCCCTGTGATCCTGCCCCTAATATTGAACCCTCGACCTACCCTGATGCTACTCAACCAGACAATCAACCGGATTCGTACCCAAAGAGTTGCATTAAAATTGTTAAAAAAACCACAGGGAAGAAACTAAAGGGCAGCATCGATGTTAATTATAAGCATAAAAGGGCCGATCGTTTGATTTCACGATGTGCTTGAAACAAATCCAAACCCTGTGCAGACACAAAAAACACAATAGAGGTAAGTGAAGACTCGGATTCAGAAATTGAAAAGTTCTTGGCCAAAGAGTATCCATTTTCTTATGGACTTTGCCCCGACAGACCCTACGATTATGTTAGCAACCTGCCTCCGTGTCTAAAGGATAATCCTGAATTTCCTGGCATTCAATTCTGTGATGAGCCTACATGTCAAGTGGATGATTCTCCAACTGTTAATGCTATCAGTGCTAATGCATAGTCCCTACAACCACAATGTAATGAGTGTCGATCCTGGATCGACCGGTATTATACGAATGTGCCTATACTACAATCCTGGCTTAAATCTTTGAAAGACCAAGTGGATTCGTTGACAAATGAGAACAATAGACTCCAATCCATAGCTCAAGCAAAAGACAAACGCCAAAAAACTACAGGATCTGTCATTTTTAAGAATGTAGAGGTAGCGACAACAATAGTAAACTCCAAGATTGCTTGATATGTTTTAATCCCATGATTTCAGGTATGATCTTTTTCAAAGTTTAGCATGATTTTGTCATTCTCAATTTAGGATACACGATTTGTTTGAATAGATTGCTTTTTAGTTTGTTTTATTTAATAAAATATGATTGTAGTTATAATTATAACTGGCTACAGAATCGTAAGATTCTGTAGCCAGTTAGAAAAAATCGAATTGCTTGATTTTACAATTGAAAACGTATCTAAAATCTTCCCATTTTTATTTGTTTTTAGGAACCCATGATTTTCAAGGAGATATGAAGCACTGTTGAGATCTTCTAGCCATATGAACTTTGTATTTTTAGTAAATAGATTAGGTTGTTTGTATTTTGATATCAAGTAAAATCAGGGAGGTTGCATCCCCCATATTTTTGGAACAGATTTCATATTATCAATAGGAAACATTGTGTTCCTGGAACCTATATAAGCATGTTATTTTGTAAACATGAGACCATATCTGCCTGGCACAAGACTATGGATTTTTCATTTACAGACTTGAATGAAATATAATACTTATCACAACTTTAGCTTGTCCGTATTGTAGTTTTATTCAAGTCATGATTATTTCAATTTGTAATTAGATTATGATTTCTTTCGCTGTCGTGGTTTACTACAGATTGGTATGATAAAAATTTATATATTATCCATGCTTTATGTTTTAGATTTAACACATAACAATCCTTTTGTTCAAACTTGAATTTAGAGATTTATCTTTATCTTTTATTGAACGTTTATACACAAGTTCTCACAGCAGGATTTATCTTAATGTGGCTGCTTGTGAAATTATGAGATTGTTGTGATCATATCTCTTATATGTTCTATCATTCGGATTCAATCATTACTGCTTCACATTTATGAGAAGCAATTGTAGGATCTCTTGCGGGTTTACCTCATCAGACAGGGAGATTGGATGCTACGCACTGAACAAATATTGGATGCGATAACAGGTCAGTTTGCTAGTTTGATTTCCTTAGTTTAATCAATACATAAATTTCCTGCAATTAAAACATCTTCTACTAGTTGTTATTTCTGTTTTCAATTAGACAGTTTGATATTTCATTTCTAGAATGTAGACAGATTAAATAATAGTTTTACTGTTGTTTAAAAAATCAAATTATATTTGATTTTCGCGGATTTAGATTAAAATTCGTATTGTGTACATATTATATATATATATCTTAGAAATAGAATCAGTTGTATATATTATACATATAATAAGTAGAGTTATTTTATAAATATTAGTTAGTTAAACTGTAAATATATATTAGATTTATATATAGTTTTCAGCGATTGTTATTCATCAAGTTATTGTATTTTCTTTAGTTTCATTTTTTCGCTTTCTTTAGGATTTAGATCAACTAACGGAGCCGCTAAACCCATCGGAGTGGATCAATCCAAATGGCTTGGGTTAATTAGACAACCCTGGACCGGATTCACTCCTCCAGTTGACGAGCAGTCAATTTCGCTTGTCAACAAATGGCATTAGAAGGAGGGCCTGAAAACTATTAATGACACGAGGAGGTCGTAAGACTCCTCCCCCACCTACCTGCTCACTTATAGTAACCAGAAGTCATTCAGACGACAACATTGTCCCTCAAACAACAACCACATCAAACGACGATCTACGGATCACAGTTGAACCAGTAACTCCAAATCCTACGGGTGGTGACATACAAGAGATTGTTCGCCAATCTCTCATAAGAACGCACAGTGCCTTAGCCCATATAAGACAACCAAACCGACCTTTGAATCAACCATTAGACTTCTCTGATATCAGAGAACAACTTGGAGGTACTGACCTTACCTTAAACCCTACAAATCCAATCCTCACTCCTGCAGCAGGAGGATATGGTATACCACCATCACCACCTCCTTCATCTCCTTCTTCTTCTGGAGAAGAATCCTCTAACGAAGGCAGTTCCTCATCCCAGCCTTCAACACCACCCACACCTATGGCCAACCTGAACAATCCCGCTAGACCCTGGCTCGACCAAGATGCAGTGGCCATACCTGGGCCTCAACATCCTTTACCCAAGCACCCAGAGAAATGGCTCCCTAAATTTGACCCGGACTCCAAACAGATCGTTGAAGATCACATCAAAAAGTTTATGTTAGCCATTAGACTCCATAGTGTTGAGCACGAAGACGTAGTCTGTAGATTGTTTCCCTACACCTTTGAGGGCAATGCCTCTACCTGGTACTTTACCCAAAATCCCCACACCATCGTGTCATGGGAGAAATTTGAATCTTGTTTCCTTGAGAAGTTTAGAGACAACAAGTCTCCTAAAGTTCTAGTCATGGAGCTTTCTAGTTTAAGAATGAACCCCAAAGAAAAGATCAAAAACTTTAATCAAAGGTTCTTGACACTAAAGAACCGAATCCCCACAAATTCGATGCCTGCCGAGAATCTTATTATCGCATATTATACGAAAGCCTTACATCAAAACATAGCCATTTGGGTAAAGAGGTCCAAGAAAGCCACGTTGTTAGAATCCTTCGAAGAGGCCAGTCAGATCGAGAAAGACATTCTCAGTTTAAAAGACACTACTAGCAACGAGACAGAGACTAGTTCATCGTCCAAAAAGAAAAGCGAAATCCTCCCTAGACCTTCCCAAATCAAAGCTCAACCTGAAAGCTTAGATTTAGAAAACTTACAGAAAGTCGTTCAAAAACTGTCCAACCAAGTTATAGATTTGAAAAGGACGGCTGAAGAAGCTTCTTCGAGCAAAGGGCCTTACAAACCCCCTTTTAGGAAGCCTTTTCCCACCAACAGACCTAATTCAAATACTGAAGGCCTAAATCTAGAAAGCCTACAATTTGCTATTCAAACGATTCTAGAAGCACATGATAACTTGATTCCTCCCGAGATTCCTTAAGAAGTAGCTGAACAAGAGACAGTAGAAGAAGATGAATCCTCTCTGAACATTTTTGGACATTTTTCGGATAGCATTTTTCAAGATAATTTTGAAACAGTGCACCCTTACAATACTAGGAGCAAGACAATAAATAAGCCTTCTTCTGAAATCACTACGACTTTGCCTCCAAAATAGTCTAAATCGATTGAGACTAAACAAAATTCAGTAAACCCAAGTTTAGATTATGATTTGGTTGAAGATTTAAAGAAGCTTAGGGCTAACATCTCTGTTTATGAATTATTAAAATTCCCTTTTCTTCTGCAAAAAATGCTACAAAATATTGCAGAGAACAACAAAAATGGCAATTCGAGCAGTAACAAAGGTGTTCAAAACAACCCTAAAATTCCTCAGAAGGCCTCCTCCAAAACCACATCCGAGCCTCACGATAAAAGAGACCTTCCTGTAAATAATGTAAGAAATGTAGATAAACCAGTTTTAGAGGCTGCGAGTAAAAAGCAACAAGCTTCCACTATTAATACTCGCATAAATGTCCCTCCATTTTTGTTAACTTTTGAAATTTTCAATAGGAACCTACATAACTGTATGGTAGGTTCAAGCAGGTCATCTAACATAATGCCTTGGTCTGTTTTTCAAAAGATTAATGCCGAAGTTCAACCATCCAGCCCTGACAAAATATGACCTAGATAAAATAGGAGATCAAGTAAAGGAAGTGAAGGAGGAAGTTTTTCAACGCGTGGCACATAAACAAGAGGAGATACACATGTATGTGTAGGAGCAGATAACTTCATTGCGTCAACTTTTGGAAGCAACAAAGACAACACCAAAGAAAAGAAAAGACGAAGAGTACAATGAAGATGAAAGAAGCAATACTGACAACCTCTCACCCCTCAGAAGGATTAGGAGATCACATAGTAATGAAGTTATCAGCAGGAGCATTATAGTTCCCCTTGATAGAGATGCAAGAGAAAGCACAAGAATTAAGTCATATTGACTTAGTCTTGTCGCAGTTATTGATAAATGTATTAAAGGAGTTGCAAAGTGTTACAAAGGAGATACATTTGTGCACAGAGTTGACGATGATGGAATTGACCAAAGTAACAAAAAACAAAGCAACATTCCATAAAGAATATAGCAAAGTTATGATGGAGCGGGATGAGGTAGAACAAAGAGCAGGAAGGTTGAAAAAAGTAGTGGAGGAAGTGTACAAAATTTTTCCAGAGATACCACTGGAATTTGATACTCCATTGGAAGAAAAAGTGTCGAGGATTAGAAAATCCATTCAAGTCTTCCATGCGAAGATAATATACTTAGAAGCGCGCACCATGCCAAGCACTCCATCGGAAGAAAGGGAGAAAAAGGAGAATATGATGAAGACAAAAACATAATGTATCAAGAGTTTGGAGGATGAGTGTGCCAAGTTGTATGAAGAAAGCACACAAGTATGGACTCAGCTAACAGAAGATGCAGAGTTGCAAGGAAGAGGGCAAAAGTTGCAGGCTGTGCTGGAGGAGGCACAAAATTTTAAAGAGACGATGAGCACTCTGCCACCAACATAAAAGATGGTTGCAATTGTAGAAAATAGGAAGTTGTACTTAGACATAAACCAAATAAGAGTAGAAAAGCAGGCTCGCGCACAAAATATTGAGACGTTGCAGGAGGAATTGTTTCGGGTAATATAGGAACTTGCACCTGTGCAAGGCATAGTGAAGCATGAAGTGCAAGAAAATGCAGAGAAGTTGAAGACCCACATTACTGAAGAGACAACAGAGGAAAATTTACAGTAGGAAACACATGTAAAGGAAAAGGTCTTGACTACAAGAGAAACATTCTAGAAGTTCATTGTGACATGGAAGAAGGCCTGAAGTGGTTTGGGATGAGCCATAGGTGAGTGTTGGGGGCTTGTTGGAGAAGAACATTTTGGGACCAGTTTTGGGAACTTCACAAGAGAAAACAACACGATAAGTCGATGAGGAGTATCACGCGCAGAAGAAGGTAAGATAGTTAGCACATTTTCAATAGTAGTGCGCATGAAAGGAGGAAGTTAGTTAGAAGTAGTTATAAATTTTGGTCCATTTTGTAATGGGCTAAGCCCTAATGTAAATGTATAAATATGTATGGGTTTTGGGTAGAAAGGGGGAAAATGTAGAAAATGTTTTTAGAGTTCGAGTTCGAGTTGAAGTTGGAGAGTATGGTATGGATGAATGAGCTATGAACTAAGTGTGCACTGTATGCACAGACAACAAGGGAATATTGGATAGAAATGGATTATCATGTATAAGCGCAGTGCACACCTTTTGTGATAAATGATGATAAATAATAATATAAGAAGCTTGTCGTTGTGGACATAGCCCAGTTTAGGGTGAACCACATTAAATATGGTGTCTTTGTGTATGTTGTGACGTTTTTGTTTACTATTTTGATTATGTCGCACACTTAATGAATGAATGGTTAATATGATATTCTATCTGATGGTTCTTCACATATGTTATATTTTATAATGAATGAATTTTAAGTAGACCGGTAAGAATGAATGCCTCACATCCCTTCACGACTGTAGAAACCTGGTTTCTGCAGTCCCCATAGATACCTCGAGTCAGACTTCACCTGCTTGCGGGTGATGTTGAAAGGGTTAGTATCTTTAAGGATTTGTTGGTGAATCAATGTTGAACCCGTGTTTTCCCACTACGTTCCAACAATGATCGATTGTGAGAAAATCATATGTAAAATTCTTTTCTCGCTACAAGGAAAACAACTTGTAGCGAAGATTTCTGCAAAGGTTTTTAGTGTTGCAAGATTAGACAAAATTTTCAAAAAAACCTCCACTATTTGTAGCATAGGTTTTAATAGATGTTC
>SNQJ01S0201070.1:0-16787 GCA_010110895.2 Picea sitchensis | reverse complement strand
AAGATTGCCCAGGCTTGTGAAGAATGGTTCTTCTTCCCTGTATTTTCTGATTAATCCCTGTTATCTTGTTATTATCCTCTGGATATGCTATTCGTTCCATTGTGGGTGTGTCGCCCTAGATCTGTTTGTATATTGAAGTTGGTATTCCTCTTTCAATAGCTTCTCAATTTTACTAGGATATGCTGTCTTTATCCCTCAGCGTGAGATAATTTTGTAGTTTGAATTCACCATATCCTCGATTCATTAGTAGTTAGTTTAAAGAAAAATTCATTAGTAGTTGATTTAAAGAAAAATGAAAAGGAAATTGAAAGTTTTGATAGGATTTTAGACCTTTTCATCTGTCTTTCATATATATATATAACTAGTTTTTGTGAGTGTAATATATTTTTAAAATTGATTTTTAAATTTCTCATAAACTTTATCACTAAAATGTTGTATATAAAAGATCTGATATTTTTAAAGATTGCCCGTCCTGGGAACTGAGACCACACCCAGCATTCAGTTTTGTCTTACACACAGAGATTTACCTTTGACTGGTCGCCTTGGTTGAAAGAAAAATACAGCACTCTATTATATTGAATGATAGAAAGGTACAACGCTATGGAATACTTGCAGGCTATGTTGTTTGCTTGTTTGATCGCGGGAATGGAGTGAATGGTAAGGACTGTGTAAATCACATGTTACAGTTTATCTGCAACGAGTTTCCTGTGTAAACGGTGGCATTGTTTGCTTGCTGATGTTTATTTGATTCTTGGTAGAAAGTAGTGGGTATGTAGAGCCATGAATGCAAGTGGTCAGCCTATACACATTCCCAAGAGTTCTCATATTTATTTAAAATCATACCTCAACACCTACGGACATTTCAAATATTCTGGATTATTAGTTACAGCCATCTTTATATCGACATGTAAATATATTCATTTATATATGATGCATGGTTGTATAGTTAGTGACAGTTGTTTTTTATTGATATGTTGAATTATTGATATATTTGGATTATTAGTTACAGCCATCTTTATATCAACATGTGAATATATTCATTTATATATTTATATATAATAGTAAAACTGCTGGATCTTTAAGATGAAATTGTTAATTTGTAAACTTAGCTGAGACTGAGACCAGCAAGCATGTTATGTTCTGCTCTATTATGTTTGGTAGAAAATCCATTTCTCCATTAAGGGGGAGTGTTGGAATAATGTAGAAATTAGGATACTTAGTTAAGATTTACGTAACTAAGTTCTTCATGTTTAGGTTTGCATTAGTTTCAGATCCACAAAGATAGAGGTTTGTTATAGGCTTACCTAGCCTATTTATTTGTAAGCAATATATCAAAATATACAATAGATTATGTGAGCGTAGACTCATTGGTGATGTGCCCTTGTGGCCTCACTATTATTGATGAACAGGAGAGAAATCAGAAAGCTCTCTTAGAAGAGAAAAATGAAATGAGCAAAAATTGTCTTGATATTCTAATGAATGTTTTTGAGTGTGCAGGGTTTACTAAGGAAGAATGTGATGTGAAGCACTTAGGTGAAGTGCGAGATAAGTTTGATGAATAATTAGAATTTATTGAGGAATGGCTTCAAAAGCCATATTATGATGAATACAAAGAAACATTAGATTATGATGAGGACTGTATGGACACTGAAGAAGAAGACTGCATTACAGATATAGAAATTGAGTCAGTTTTTATAAAGTGGAGTCCTAAAGAGATAAAGTACTACTATGAGCTAATGTTGCAAGAGTCCGTTGAGCAGGACATTGTTGATTGTATTCAGAAATGGGAGCAACATATTTATGTGGAGTTGGAAGCATTTGCGAACATTAAAGACAAATGTTCTCGAGACAAAGAAAATGCAAAAGTGTTGAGGACAAAGAACAATAATCAGAAGTCAAATTCCAAAATGCCGAGGAACAAAGAAAAAAGGGTTATGAAGCAGAACAAAGTCAAGATGAAACATATATGGAGGAGCAAGCCAAGGAAGAAGCTCCATCTACATCACTATCTAAGATCAAGAAAGGTTAAGATGAAATTGTTAATTTGTAAGCTTAGTTGAGACTGAGACCAACAAGCATGTTATGTTCTGCTCTGTTATGTTTGGTAGAAAATCCATTTCTCCATTAAGGGGGAGTGTTGGAATAATGTAGAAATTAGGATACTTAGTTAAGATTTACTTAACTAAGTTCTTCATGTTTAGGTTTGAATTAGTTTCAGATCCACAAAGGTAGGGGCTTGTTATAGGCTTACCTAGCCTATATATTTGTAAGCAATTTATCAAAGTAATACAACAGATTATGTGAGCGTAGACTCACTGGTGATGTGCCCTTGTGGCCTCACTATTATTGTTTTTAATTGGTATATGGTCGTACAGGTTGGAAACATGTCA
Source organism: Picea sitchensis (assembly GCA_010110895.2). NCBI lineage: Eukaryota > Viridiplantae > Streptophyta > Pinopsida > Pinales > Pinaceae > Picea > Picea sitchensis. Next base: position 14,397 of record SNQJ01S0201070.1, on the reverse strand, counting down.
ACTTCCTCATGCTGTAATAATTACATGTATGTAGTTATATTAATGTTTATGTATGCAATCTATTTATGAATTGTTTGTGTAACTATGTGATCTATTCATGATCAGTGTGTAACTGAATGATAGATGTTATATATAACATCATATCCATAGAGGCTTGAGTGCAATGTGTAGTGACTGTGTAAGAATAAGACACAATATTGAAGTGTTGCGTGTAAAAGAGGAGAGGATGATTGTATGTCTCGGTTGGCTATTATAATTCTCCCTTGAATAACAGAATATTGATTATCATTTCTGTGGCTTTTTCCCACATTAAATTTCCACATAAATCATTGTATTAATTGATTAATTTGTTGTTCTTGGTTTAATGTATCTAGTTTATACTTCATTTATTAATATTTTATTTTATTTCCACTAACCAACAATACAGTTAATCACAGTTTTTTCTTATTAATATTGGTTGGTTGTAGTAATAGCGAAGAAGGTGCAATGTTCATTTATATTTTGAACAAAGTATTTTAGAAATATTTTAAAAGGGGATTTTAATAAAAGACTGTGTATGCATTCTTAGATTCTTAGATAGTAGAGAATATTATCGTGTTGATAGAACACGGTGAATGCAAATTTGAGAATTTATTTTCACAACAAATATCCATGTTGAAGAAGTAAACAAGCCGTAGACCATAATCAATTCACAAGAGATATACTCAATCGGACAAATATGGCTAGACAGATATAGTATGATGAAAATAATCACTACATATAAAATAACTCATCGACTTCCTTTCCTCTCTAGAATTTATTCATTTACATTGGAATTTTCATTACTCACATTCTTAACAGGTTAATCACTATATGGTCATAAATGGACTTTAAGTTGTTGATTTCTGGTGGTGGTGTTTAATTGTTATTTTTTTTTGGTTAGAATTTGATAATATAAATTGGTATAAAATTAATTTTTGTTATTTAAATTGTATTTTTAATATAAAAATGAATTCAGTTCATTGAAAAAATCCTATAGTATTAGGATTATACAGATTTAATGATGTAAATTTGCAGATCCAATTTTCGACAAATATTCTTCTAAATATATCCTGAAAAAACAAAAAATTAACACATTTAAACTTAGACCAGGACATTTCTAGTTAATAATTAATTGGCTCGTGACAGGTTGGATGCTCCTAGATGATTATCCGAATTTAAAGTTACAATTTTTTTATTAATAAATTGTCAAATATATTTGACTTCTTTCAATGTAATCATGGTTGAAAGGGATTGATGTGTTTTAGTAAATGAGTGTTCACAATTTCTTGGTGTTCCTACAACAAAAGCGACAAAAGATTACCGGAAATCAACACCTTTATTGCAGTAAAGTCGTGTGGGCATCGATTCAAAAGGCAATTTAATCGGTTTTTGAGGAAAAGACCACTCCACTATTCGATTAAATTGCCGCTTTCCTTTACTTTTCTTTTGGACTACCTTTGTCTTTTCTTTTCGAGTAGTGGAATCGGGGAGAAACTGACTAGTGGGATAATTCTATAATTCTTTTGGAATGGAAAGGGCAAGTTGTTTCAAACCCCACCTCCTTTCGGACTGGAAAGGGCAGGTCGTTTCAAAACCCACCTCCACCATAAAACGAAGGATCGGGATTGAACAGCCGATGTAGCAGCACACCAAGCACCACGTCAAAGAGACGGCTGCGAATAGATTCATTAGTGTGAATCTAAGATAGTATAATCATGGTTGAGAAGGAAAGGGTTGGAATCTATCGTGAACCACGTCAAAGAGACGGCTGCGAATAGATTCATTAGTGTGAATCTAAGATAGTATAATCATGGTTGAGAAGGAAAGGGTTGGAATCTATCGTGAATTCTTGCTATTATATTTACCTCCCTGACTCTAATTCCTTTACATCCAATATGTCTAGGTAGGGACATCTGTATTCCCTAGACAAAGAGCATGAGGAATAAGATTCTTCTCAAGATCCCCCCTTCACCTCACCTCCTAGGATTCCTCCAAATATAACCTTAAACACGGAAGTAAGGGAATCGTAGACTTCCTTTGGAAATTGGTAGGGGGTTTACGATTTTCTTAAGAGAGAGGAAAAAAATTAACTAGAAAGGGAGAAAGTATCACTTGTCCATGGAGTATAAACAAACATCCTTTGAGATTAGATGTGGAAAGAAACTTTCATTGATAGGGGCCCTTAGAGAAAATGCCCCTTGTGAGGGTCTCAAATGATCTTTCTAACACTAAATTGTTGAGGGTTGGTCAATCCCTCTAAGAAATTGTTGTTGGATAGTTGGTTGTCATTGATGTCAACCCTTAGAGAATTTAAGATACCCCAGAGATGTGATCGAGATTGATGGTGAGTTAGTTATCATTGATTTCAATAAGACTGGTTGATGCCAGCACATGTGATGGGTGCATTTGATGAAATATACATGAAGCATCGAAGGTGTGTTAATGAGACCCAAAGTTGTTTGAGGAAAAAAGTCATGAAGGACAATATAATTGTAGGTAATACATTCATAGATGGAAAGTACTCATCATGTCGTTTTCGGTGAGAGGTGGTATGCCATGTGGTTCCACACGATTGAGGAGTTATGGTCTTGTGAAGTTGGAAACCCCAAAGAATGGTTATGAAGCCCCTAAACAGTTACAAGTCTTTGTCAAAGGGTAAAGTGGTTGTAACAAGAAATCCCTAAAGTAAGGAAACAGGTTAGCTTGAAAAAGTATAAACACACCACAAGAAGTCCTTCATAAGAACACACACAAGTTCAATGATTATCTATCTTTCAAGTGATGTTTTGGTAAATCTTTCGTAGCATAACTAAGGTAGAAAAGTTTGAGAAGTTTGAGGCAATGAAGGAAACTGAAGGGAACAGTCTTAAGTGATCAATCTGGCTTTCTAAGGTTATCTGCGGGTCACAGTGGACAAAGTAGTGGACATCCATGTTTCACAGTGGATAAAGTAGCGGACATTTGCGGGTCACAATGGAGAAAGTAGCGGATATTTGCAGGTCACGGTGGAGAAAGTAGCATACATCCGCGAGTCACAGTGGAGAAAGTAGTGGAAATATGTGGGTCACAATGGAGCAAGTAGAAGATGCTTTTGAAAAGGCTTGAAGAAGGTTCCATGTTGTTGATTATGAAGTTGATGAAGGTTTGTTGGTCTGAGATGATATGCACCAGGTCCTATTCATGAGTAAAGGTATGTTTTACATGTATTTGTTTTAGTCTTGTTTTGTGGATGGGATGGAACATACTTAAGGCATGTCTTGGAACCCTTGTGGTACATAATACATGGTTGCATATGGTTGAGGTGATATTGATACATGCTTGACACATATTCTTCGTACTTGGTACATGGATGTTATAGTTCATTGTTAGAGGCACATCTTTGTATTGGCATATGTATGAGGCACATTCCTTGGTACTTTGTTGAGACACTTTATTGTTGATATTTTATGGTACATCGTGTATGAAATGATTGGGACATATCATGAGTGATATGGTATATGCTTGAAGCACATCTCATGCTGCATGGTTTATGGATGTTGGTACATGCTTGAGGCACATGGTTTGAGGTATATCTTGGATTCATATCTTGGTGATCTTGCTACAGGTTGAGACACATGGTTGATTTACATGATATGGTACATGGTTGATGTACTTGATATGGTACATGGTTGATGCATGCTACGGTACAAATTTTATACATGGTTGATGTACATGGTATGGTACAAATTGATGTACATGGTTGACTCATAGTTGGTACAGGTTCATGTACATGATATGGTACAAGTTGATGTGCAAGGTTGATGCATGGTTGATACAGATTGATGTACATGGTTGATCATTCATGTACATGGTTTAGTGATGGTTTTTGTATCCATGTGAGTGGATTTGGTTGATGATGGCATGTTAATGACAATGATAGTTAAAATGACGGTGACAGTGAGAGTGACAATGAAAGTTATAGTGACAGGGTCAGTGATAGGTTGGTTAATAGTAAAAGTGACAGGGGCAGTGACAGGTTACAAGGTGATGCACAGTTGAAGCATATTTGATGATCAATTACAGGTCGATGTGACAGTGAAAGGTTGGAACACAGGTTGATTACAGGTTGATTATCATAGGAAATGACAATAGCAGTGGTAGTGACACTTTGTTCTACCCTTATATTTTATGGTAGAAAGATGGGGTAAGGAAAGGGGGTTGTAACCTTCTTCGAGTTGGTGTCAGAGATCTCAGGGAGTTGGAGCTTCCTTTAGGTTGGAGCCTGATAATTAGTGGGTTGTATCTTCCATCTGGTTGGAAACAAATAATTCATGGAGTTGTAGCTTCCTTCAGGTTGGAGCCTATAAATAAGGGGTTGTAGCCTCCTTCCAGTTGTAGCTTGAGAATTGGGAAGTTGGTGCTTCCAATGAATGTATTCATGAAAATATATAAGAAAACATTTTGTGGTTTTTTCCCATTTGGGTTTCCATGTAAATTATGTGGTATTGTGTATTTGATGTTGTTGATGTGATGCTTCTTATGTTTAAATGCTCATGATATATTGAATGCAACCATATATGATACATTGATGATATACTGTCGATAAAGTTGAAGTTATATATTGTGGTTAAAAGTGGTAAAAGTTCTCATATTGATTCACCCCCGCCCCTCAGTATTGCAACAATTGGTATCAAATCAGGTCCTTCAAGAAAATAGCTTAACCACTGGAAGGAAGATCATTGAGAGAAATAGTTTTTATAGAAATGGAATACCATAGTTTGATGGTCAGAATGGTTTGAAGTATGAGATGTGGAACAAAAAAATGAAATTTTTTTTACAGTAATAATGATATGATGTTTGGTACTCAATTTTTACAGTATCAACCACTACAAATAAGCAAAAGAATGTAGCCAAGAAGGAATTGAAAAGAAACAACAAAATAGCAATGGATTTCATCTAGGAATGATTACCTGATCTGGTAAAAGAAAACGTTGCAAAATGTTCATCAGCTAGAGAACTTTGGGATAAGTTACATAATATATACTTTGAGGAATCTCCCATCACAGAGTCATATCCTATTAAAGAAAATGTAGGCACAAAACAAGAAGAAATATGTTTATCATGTAAGACAGATTCAAAAGAAGAATATTGTGAAGAAGGCACAGTAGACCTTGAAGCAAAATTAATCAGTGCTTTAGATGAATTGACAAAAGAAAGGAAGAAAAACAAATCACTCAAGGAACAATTAGTCAAGAAGAATTCTCAAGAAAGTTACAAAGAATCCGAACATGTCATCGTGAAATAAAATTTTAGCTAGAAGAAGCCAGACATATTGAAGAAACATACAAAAGTCAGATGGAAGAGAAGAAATGTTTGGATTTTGAAATAGTATCACTAAGAAAGGAAGCAATGAAAGAGAAGAAGTATTTGGAAACCAAAATAAAGGAAGGAAAGAAGAGAGAGAGGATTTTGATAGATCATGTAAAGGAAATAAATGATGAATTAAATAAGCTTGAAGTAGAATTTGGTCAAGAAGAGAGAAGACTTGAAAAATAAATCATCTCCTTGAATATCCAACTTGAAGAAGCAAAGAGAATGGAATAAGTCATGAAAATTTAGATGATGAAAAAAGAATAAGGTGTCACCTTGAGAGCCAAAATCATAAAGCTCAACAAAAATGTTAAAGAGACAGAGACATCCACATTATCGGTAGAGAATGTTGAAGAGAAACACTCTAGGTTTCCAGAAAACAAGAATGAAGAAAATAGTAAGAGTTGTGTAGAAGTACTCAAAGGAAGGAATCATGGTCAGCTAGAATCAAGGAAAAATGATAGAGATACATCTTCAAGAACACTTTCCACATTCAAGCCACAAAGAAACTTCAATCATGATCATGATCAGCCAAGGCAGGAATTTAGAAAGACTACACCACAAATAAGATCATTCACTCCCAGGTATGCAAATTTATTTTATGGTCATTGTTTTATTTGTACCAACTTTGGACATAAAGTTGTATATTGTAGAGCATATGGAAGAAATTTTCAAACAATAAATACCTATGTGGCTCCCCGCAACATTGAGTGTTACAAATGCCACAATTATGGTCACATAGCTCGTGATTGTAGAAGAATGATGGACACTTCTATGAAAAGAAACATTGATGTCAGATATAAGAAATTTTGGAAAAGAAAACAAGAAGAATAGGTGAATAAAGAGCAGGTCCCATAGATCGCAGGATTTGCAGTAGTGCAAGAAAGAAAAGAAGAGAAGGTGAATAAACAGCATGCCCAAGAGATTGTACTTTTAGGAATTGTAGTGCAAGATTAATCCACATGCATAAATGAAGAAGCCATAGATAGGAGATATGATGAGTCTATAGATGAAGAAGAATATTACTCCACATTAGACCGGTATTTGTCTGAGCCATCTAGCTTGGAGAATCCTAGTAAATATGAATATTGAACAAGGGGAGTTAGTGCAGTAGATACTATAGATCAAAGAACCATCCTTCAAGCAGGTTGATGTATTTGCATAGACGAATTCAAAACAGTCAGGTAGTAGAAGTGTACTGTGATAGATTGATCAGTTAAGAAGTAGCGTTCTAACACAATTATCAGTTGGCAGTTACACATGAAATTTTTTATGACTGTATTCCATGCATGTATTTAGGAGGGGATATCTTATGTACAAGTTGTTTAAGATATGAATAATTTTATTTGCATATAGAAAAGACTAGTCAACACATTTAAGTCAGTTTGAGAAACATGAATATGTGATGATTAGTTGCAACAGGGAAGTCTCCATAACAGTACAATAATATATGGGTCATCGTTGTGGACAATTGATTAGAAGTGTTACATACAGTTTGTGACATATGGACAAAGATGGATACTTTGCAGGTACAGAAAACATGGGTTAAAGAATGCATAACAATGTATTTATAATTGGAATCAGTGGAATCAATTGGAATTAGTTGATCACAGAAAGGCAAGTAGTAAAAGGAACAATGAAACAGGAAATAGAATTCATTAGCAGAAGCTAAATCATCAGAAGAAAATCACCGAACAATGTGTTCAAGTGAACATGACGAGTGAATGAAGAAATCAGGTAATGAGTTCTTTTTATATATGTTAGAGAGTTACAAGAGGAAGCACCAATGGAAAATTAGTAGCACTGGAAGAGAGGAAAGGAAACATACATAGGAATCCCTACATTGATCAACACAATATCTTACAGAGTAGTCAAGGGAAGAGAAATCATCAAAGAAAGATATCAGGAAATAAATAGTAGAAGAATGCAAATAGAGGGACACATACCAACAAGGGGAGTTATCATTTTCCCATGATAGCAAAGGGAGAGAAAGAGAAATATCATAAAATAAACATTCAAGCACATGAATTCAGAGAAGTATTATCCAAAGAAGGTACACTTTCAAGGGGAGTCACTCTTTTCTAACAAAAGAGAAGAATAACTTGGAGAGAAACATGTGAAGAGAAATAACGAAGGCATGGAAACATAGTAAAAGAACATAAGCATGAAGACAGGGGGAGCACCCTAAGGAGAGAGACCCTTATCCATTGATTTCAATGGGGGAGAGTGAGAAACTTTTATGAGGAGTGATGGACATCGGGGGAGCATGAGTATTGGAGTATGAGTGTTTCCATCAATGCCAAAGGAAGAGATTTTTGGACAATTTTTTGTCATTGATGTCAACCCTTAGAGCGTTTTAGATACCCCAAATATGTGATCGATATTGATGGTGAGTTAGTTATCATTGATCTCAACAAGAGTGGTTGATGTCAGTAGATTTCATGGGTGGATTTGATGAAGTCTTCACAAAGCTCCGAAGGTGTGGTCATGAGACCCAAAGTTGTTTGAGGAAAAAGGTCATGAAGGACAATATAATTGCAGTTATTAATTCATAGATGGAAATTAATCATCATGTCATTTTCGTTGATAGGTGGTGAACCATGTGGTTTCTCACGGTTGAGGAGTTATGGCCTTGTGACGTTAGAATTCCCGAAGAATGGTTATGAATCCCCTAAACAGTTACAAGTCTTAGTCAAAGGGTAAAGTGGTTGTAACAAGGAATCCATAAAGTAAGGAAATAATCTAGCTTCAAAAAGTATAAATACACCACAATAAGTCCTTCATAAGAACACACACAAGTTCAATGATTATCTATTTTTCAAGTGATGTTTCGGTAAATATTTTGTAGCATATCTGAGGTAGCAAAGTCTGAGAAGTATGAAGCAGTGAAGGAAACTGAAAGGAAAAGTTTGAAGTGATCAAACTAGATTTCCAAGGTTATCCACATGTCATAGTGGAAAAAGTATCATACATCCGCGTGTCACAGTGGATAAAGTAGTGGACGTATGTGGGTCATAGTGGAGAAAGTAGCAGATATCTGTGGGTCATAGTGGATAAAGCAACAGACATACATTGGTCACAATGGAGAAAGTAGTGGACATCGGCGGGTGACAATGGAGCAAGTAGTGGATGATTTGGAAAAGGCTTGAAGAAGGTGCCATCTTGTTGATTCTGAAGTTGAGGAAGGTTTGTTGGTATGAGATGATATTCACTAGGTCCTCTTCATGAGTAAAGGTATGTTTTACATGTGTTTGTTTGAGGTTTGTTTCATGGATGGTATGGCACATGCTTAAGGCATGTCTTGGAACCCTTGTGGTACATGGTACATGGTTGCATATGGTTGAGGGTATATTGATACATGCTTGACACATATTCTTGTTACTTGGTACATGTAAGTTATGGTTCAATGTTAGAGGCACATATTTGTATTGGAATATGTATGAGGCACATTCCTTGGTACTTTGTTGAGGCACTTCATTGTTGATATCTTATGGTACATGGTGTATGACATGATTGGTACATATCATGATTGATATGATATATTCTTGAGGCACATATCACAATACATGGTTTATGGATGTTGGTACATGCTTGAGGCACATGGTTTGAGATATATCTTGGTGATGTTGGCACAGGTTGAGACACTTAGTTGATGTACATGATAGGGTACATGGTCGATGTACTTGGTATGGTGCATGGTTGATGCATGGTATGGTACAAGTTTGATACATGGTATGGTACAGGTTGATGTACATGGTATGGGACACATTGATGTGCATGGTTGATGTATGGTTGGTATAGGTTGATGTACATGGTATGGTACAGTTTGATGTGCATGGTTGATGCATGGTTGATACAAGTTGTTGTACATGGTTGATGATTGATGTACGTTGTTTGGTGATGGTTATTTTATCCATGTGAGTGGATCTGTTTGATGATGGCATATCAATAACAGTGACAGTGACAATGATAGTGACAATGATAGTGATAGTGATAGTGACAGTGACAGTGATAGTGATAGGGTCAGTGAGAGTGACAAGGACAATGATAGGTTACAGGTTGATGCACATTTTATGCATAGTCGATGATCATTTATAGGTAGATTGTGACAATGTCAGGTTGGATGAAAGGTTGATTACAGGTTAATTATCAGAGGCAGTGACAGTATCATTGGTAGTAACAATTTGGTCTACACTTACATTTTAGGGCGGTAGGATGGGAAAATGAAAGGGGATTGTATCCTCCTTCCAGTTACTGCCAGAGAGCTCAGGTAGTTGGAGCTTCCTATAGGTTGAAGCCTGAGAATTAGGGGGTTCTATCCTCCTTCTAGTTGGAGCTAGAGAATTCAGGGAGTTGTAGAATCCTTCAGGTTGGAGCCTGTAAATAGGGGGTTGTAGCCTCCTTCCAGTTGCAACTGGAGAATTGGGAATTTTCTACTTCCAATGAATGTATTATTGACAATATATAAGAAATCATTCTGTGGTTTTATCCCATTTTGAGTTTCCACATAAATTTTTCGATACTGTGTATTTGATGTGATGTTTCTTATTTTTATATGCTCATGATATATTGAATGCAATCATAGATGATACATCGATGATATACTATTGATAAATTTGAAGTTATGTATTGTGGTTAAAAGTGGTAAAAATGCTCATACTAATTCACCCCCCTCTCAATATTCCAATAATTTCCTATCAACAGGTTAATATAGTCCTCGAAACCCTTTATTATCTTTCTTCAAGAAATTATGATAGATGAATAAAAAATAATTCAAGAACATTCCAAATTTTAAGTGGGTGGGATTTTAGTTGTATTGATTCCATTGAGAGATCTAATGGGAATATAACTAGTTGCCATAGGTTCCCCTTCACCCTAGCTAACTCTTAGGATTTCAATTCAAGCCAAGGGGTTCCCCTCTTCTCCATGGACATGGGAAAATAAATCTATGCTCCAAATGTTTATGGGTCATACTAGGATATGGTGGAGTACCGAGACACATTTTTCATATTAGAATGTATACAGACTGTCTTGGTGGTGATAGGAGGAGACCTAAAGTTTTATTTAGGAGCCTTTGAATTATGGGGACAAGTCGCTCAAACAGATTGTATTTTAGGATAATTATTAAGGAAATTAGAGGAAGAGGGTATGTTGGACATAGAACCATCAAAGTTCTCTCCCACCTAAAGAAACAAAATAATTGTGGATCATATAATCACAAAGAGTCTTGATTATTTTTTAATCTGTGAAGGATTATTTGATGAAGTTAACCAAGAAAAATAGTGGTTTTTTTTGGGAGGATAATTAGACCATTTTTGAATTTTACTAAAGTAACTTCAGCACAAGAAAATCCAACTATCCCCTTAAAACTAAATCTAGAATGGGTAAAGATGGAAGAGTTTGTAAACAAGAAAAAATCTTGTTGGAAGGTAGAAGCTCAATGGGATAAGGAAATAAAATAGAAATATGAAAAGATCCTAAGAGATTTGGAAGAAGGGTTCGAGACACTATATAACAATAGAGGTTTTGGGTATTTGAATGAGGCTTATAATTTGGGGGTCACGCTATTGGAAGAAAAAAAGAGGAACTTACTGCTAGAAAAAGAAAAAGACTGGAGGATCAAGAGCCTAGTGATATGGGTTCAAGAAGGTAATGAAAATACCAAGTTCTTTCACAAATATGTGAATAGGAAAAATTCTAACTCTATTTGGAAAATTGACAAAGGGAATGAAAATTGGGCAACAAATTTTAAGGACATTACTAAAGGAGTTAGGTACTTCTCAAATATTTTTAGGGATGAATCTTGGGATACTATTGCTAAGATAATTAGGCTATCCAACTCATTTCCATGCTTTTTAAATCATGAGTAAAATATGGAATTGATCAAATAAGTGGAGAAATAGGTATTGAAAATAAACATTACAAAGCTTCCAAAGGGATAAAAGTCTAGGGCCAAATGGCCTCCTCGTGGAATTCTTTTTAGGATGCTATGAATTTATAAAAATAGGATATAAGAAGCATGGTGTAGGACAATAGAACCACTGGAAAAATGATAGGACACTTAAACACTACCTTTATAACATTGATTCCTAAAAATAATAACTAGACATCTTTTGAAAAATCTAGGCCAATATTCTTATGAAATTGTATCTATAAAATTATCTCAAAATTCATTACTAAAAGACTTAAAAGCATATTTTACAAACATTGTTTGGAGAACAGTTTGGGTTCTTATAAGGGAGACAAATTCATGAGTAAATTTGGATAGCACAAGAAATCCTACACTTAATCAAGGTCATAAGTCAAAGAGTGATGGTCATCAAAGTGGACCTCTCTAAAGCTTATGACACAGTAAGTTGGCTTTACCTGAGATTGATGCTTATTCATTTGGGTTTCTATCATCAATTTGTGGTCTAGGTGATGTTTTGCATTACTTCAATGTCCTTTTCAATCTTAACCAATGGAGTCGCATCCCTATTCTTCAAAACAAGTAGGGTTCTAAGCCAAGGTTTCCCTCTATCCCGTCTTAGTTTCCTTCTCATAGATGAAGGTTTGAGTAAATTAATAAAAAGGGTTGTTGTTCATTGTATTTTTAAAGGGATATGGATTCTCCCATCATGTAACATCAAACGACTCTTATTTTTTCATGATATTATTATCTTATGTGAAGGTACTATAAGGACAGTTGAGAAATTTAAAAACATTTTGTAGTTATTTTGCAAAACTGCTAGTATGATTATAAATCTTGACAAATTCATTATTTCCATTTGGGACATCACTAAACAAGAACATGGTTATTTCTCCCAATTATTCCCCTACTATGTGGTTTATTTAGACCAAGCATTAACATATTTGGGATTCCAGCTAAAACCCAACCTGTATAAAAAAAAGGTGATTGGAAACGGTTAATTACCAAGGTGGAAAAGAGAATAAATACCTAGTTTACTTGATGGTTCTCTAGATGGGGTAGGTTGGTTCTTGTTAAGGATATATTGGAAGAAATGGAAATATATTGAATTTCACAGGTGTGGGCTCCAGAAGGTGTTTTGGAGACCATTAAGAAACTATGATACAAATTTATATGGATAAGATAGTAGAAAAATAAAGGACTTGTTTTGGCTTCGTAAAAAAAATGGTTGCTCGAAAGGCTAGTGGAGGATGGGGTCTCAGAAAATACTTTTCTCTTCTCCAAATCTCTAGATAGAAAAAAAAATTGGATGATTGTACAAGGAAAAGAATTATGGTTCCAAGTAAATACTAAAACATATATCACCCTAGCTACAATTGAAGATTGGGTTAGAAACCTAGAAAAAAAATTACATAATGCCTCAAACATTTGGAAAGATGGGAATTCAAATTTTCAATTGGTAGGCAATTGACTAATTTAGAAGGTGGGAAAATGTGAGAAAGTTAAAATAGGCATTGATCCTTGGATAGGAAGTAATTTTTTGCATATATTATCTCTTCGGTTGATCCAGGATCTCAGAAGTAAAGTATTTTAGTCTCTTAGACAAATTATGAATAGGAAGAGGTATATAGATTCAAAACAACAATGGCTCACTTGGGAGGAGTTGGGATTGAAATAAGAATTTGATGAAGAATGGAAGGGTTATACAAATGTATTAAAAGAAAGCAATGTTAAAATTTGAGAAGATGATTATCAATTGATTTGGTCTCTTAATCCCTATGGAATGTATGTTCCTAATGTTAGCACATAAAGTTGTCATGGGTCATATGTAGTTATTGTTAAAACCTAGGTTGACACCTCTACCGAGTCTCTCTCTTTTTTGCATACCTTCCTATAAGTTCTTCCTCTTTTGGTTGATAAAGTTAGGTTGGTCAAGTATGTTGTATGCGCAGGGAGAAACTATGAGAAAAATGCAGTATTCAGAGTAGTACATTTCAGGCTTGAAATACAAGCAAACAAGTAGGCTTGATTTTCAGCAATGGAGAGATCATGTGCAATTCAAATTAGCAGCTCCCTGTATTCAGAGTTTCAAAGTCACACAAGGATTAACGACTAGACAGAAGTGTCGAAGTCCCGAAGTCCCGAAGTGAATAGAGGCTACCACGTCAACAAGAAGAAAGTCACATCAGGAGATATTCATGCCTGCATTCAAAAGCTCCTAAAGCTCGAAGTCCTGAAGTAATGAGAGACTTCAACGTCAACTAGGAGAAAGTCACTTTGGGAGATATTCATGCTCGCGTTCAAAATCTCTCGAAGCCCAAAGTCCTGAAGTAACGAGAGACTACAATGTCAACTGGGAGAAAGTCACTTCGAAAGATATTCATGCCCGCGTTCAAAATATCCCGAACCCGAAGTAATGAGAGACTGCCACGCCAACCAGGCGAAAGTCACTTCGGGAGATATTCATGCCTACATTCAAAAGAGCCCGAATCCCAAAGTCTCAAAGTAACGAGAGGTTGCCATGTCAACCGAGAGAAAGTTACTTCGGGATATTTCCATCCAAACATCCCGAAGTCCCAAAGAGATGAAGTCCCGAAGTGACATCACGCTGCCACGTTGCCTCAAGCCCTACCACTCGATGAGTTTTTTTCAACTCAGTACATGGCACTTCTCTGCCAAGGACGCATATCATTCATTTTAGGTTTCCACGTCACTCCAGTCCTGTACCACTCCGAGAGTTTTTCATGCTTCACAATCCAAAACTCCTGAAGCCCAAAGTGTCGAAGTGTCAAAGACACATGGTGCCCATCCATCAGTAGTTGTGATAACACAATGACGTCAGGCCACCATGTAATATTTCATAGATCATCCCCCATAAGATATTCTTTCTCGGCCTTCAAAGCTCCCAAGCACCAAAATTCACTCCATCTCTAAACATTGTTAAAAGTATTCTAGAATTGGCAGAAGAATAAATTTTAGCGATGGTGCTAAAATAGCAAGACGCTTCGATATCGTAGATTGAAATAGATCGACGACCACACTTCATTGCGAGGATGTTATAACCCTAAAATGCACCATACAGGTTTTACCTGGCATCAGGCCAACTCATGCCTCTTCCT